>MAVT02001254.1:0-14644 GCA_001702395.2 Diaporthe helianthi | reverse complement strand
TTAGGTACGATTACTAGTAGAAGGTCTAAGGAAGAGGTACTACTAGGTGTGGTGAAGGTGCAAGATTAATTCTTGCCCTTTTCGGCCCTTATCCCTTGGGCCTGCGGGGGCTACTACTTATAATAACTAGGAAGGAGCCAGGGCTACCGCTGACTGGTCATTATACCTAGCTAACTGTGTTTATCTACTAGTGCCTAGTTAAGCTAAACATCCTACTAATAATCCTAATACCCTAATAGAGGAGTTTACCTCTTAACTAAGTCTTATTAAATCTCTCCCTACTCGTCTACATAACTAGATACTCTCTAAATAAATATAAATAATAATATATTACTACCTTTACTAGGAATATAGTCTTTTAACTTAATATAAACTATAGTATAAGAGGAGGCGCAGTTTATAGTACAGCTTTATAGCTTGCTTAGGCTAATTAATTAAATATTATACTCCTATAAGAGCTATAGATAAAGATCCTAGGTAAAAAGTATATTATAATAATATATTTAGGATATAATCTTTTTCTTCCTTTTATAACTTAGTTTAGTATCTTAAACTACCCTTAAGTTACAACTTATATTTAAAGAGGCTAAGGCTTTGTCCCTAACTAGCTTACACCTATCGCTACGCGCGATGTTTATTAGGTTAAGGTTAATAGCTATACTTTTATTAATACCTACTAGGAACTATATATAGTTCTCTTATAAGCTAAAATCCCCTAGGTACTCTTATATTAAATCCCCCTAAAGAATACTTTACTTGTAAAAGACTTTAACTCTACCTATATAATATAGTAGTTTAATAAGCTAGTTAATAGCATTAGCTCTTTTCTAGCTAACTAGATAGAATCCTATAACCTAGTCTTACTTAATAACTATAATATACCTACTAATAGCTTTAGTAATACTTTTAACCTAGCGTTCTCCAATATTATACCTAGTATATATAATATAGAGGAGTACCTAGATGTAGGCTTAGACTACTTTACTCTTATATCTAAGCTACCCTTACTTTAGCCTCTCTCTAAGGTAGCTAGCTATATCTACTATATAGATAAAGAACTAGAACGGCTTAAAGAAGTAGTTAGCCTTAGCCTCCTTACTCTTCCCCCCCTAAGTAACTTAGTAAATAACCTTAACCACTATATAGAGGCCCTTATTACCCTAATTAAGGATTCCTTAAATACTACTAGCTATATAGCTAGTAGCTAAGGTAAATATATATCTTAGTAGATAAATAACTACAATAGGCTCCATTATAATATAGTATACTAGTATAAGCTCTAGGGTAACTAGTTTATAAAAAACTACTACCTTATATACTACCGCTTTTAAGCTAAGGTATACTAGGTGAAACGTTCCTATAACTACCGCTTAGTTAATAAATACATATCTTATAAGGATATTTATAAGATTACTAACTAGCACTATACCTAGCTATAGGTTACTCCCCCTCCCCTAGTAGTTAGAGACTATATCTTTACTATATAAAGGGATAAGGTAGAGGTACTTAGCTGTAAAGTCCTATAATAGTTTACCTTAGAGGAAAATATTCTAAATCTATAGATCCCCCTTATAGCGTAGCGTACTATCCCCTAGAATCCTATAGTTTATATAAATAAGGTGATAGACGCTATTACCTATATAAGGGATACCTCCCTTAATATAGATAAGATTATAGTTTAAGCTCTCTATATAATCTAGCCTACTATTAGTAAGATAGTTTATACTATATATAAATAATATCTTACCCTTAGATACTACCTAAGGGTTTTCTACTCTATAAAAGTTGCTATTATCCCTAAGACTAGTAAATATGATATAATAGTATTTAAATCTTAGTAGCTTATTGCCCTCCTCTTAATGTTATCTAAGGGCGTTAAAAGACTCCTAGTGCAATAGATCTCGTACCTTATACTAGATTATAGGGTTATTTACCCTAACTAGTATAGTATACTACTAAAGCATTTAGCGACTAACTTTGCCTATGCTCTTACTAACAATATTCGCCTATAGCTATAGTTAAGTAAGGTAGTAACTATATTTACCTGTAATATTAAAAGGGCCTTTAACTTAGTTCTATATAACTACCTTATCTTTTAGATATAAGAATAGGGCTAGGATATATATCTTATTAATCTTATTATATTATTCCTTAAAGGGAGATATACCTAGGTATACTTTTAAGATACTATAATAAACTTCTTTAACCTTTTATATAGGGTACCTTAGGGCTCCCCCCTCTCTCTAATTCCTTTTCTACTATATACTAAGCTAATCTACTAGCTTAGTAACCTAGCTTATTAGTTTAGCTATATAGATAACGTTTCTAACTTTACCCCTAGAAATACGCTTAAAGAGACTATAGTAGCTATAACTATTAAGCTTAATGAGATTTTAGTATAGGGCTAGGATAACGCTGTTTAGTTTAATGTAAGTAAGACTAAAGTTAAGTACTTCTCTTAGAATAAGGGGTTTACCTTAAGTCCTCTAATTTACTATAATAGGGTTATAGTATATGAAAAACTTACCCTTTTCTAATAGCTAGGCGTTTACTTTAATTACTACCTTAACTTTTAAGCGTATATAGATATCTAGGCTAGCAGCGCGTATAAGGTAGGTAACTACCTTTATAGCCTTTGTATAACTATAATGAGCCCCTTAGTAAGCTCTCTTTACTAGGTAGTAAGGGCTTGCGTAGAGTTTATAGCCTACTATGGATCTAAGGTCTAGTTTAAAGAATATATAAGACCTAGCGCCTACCCCCCCTTTTAAGAGGTTAGGTTTAGTAATAAAAAAGTAGTTGTAAAGCTTAATTCTATGCTATAACTTACTCTTCTTACTATACTTCTTGTCTATTAAACTATACTTATAAATACCATTTATTAAAAAACTAGAATCCTATATATAGATATCCTACTAATATTTATAAGAGAACGCTTTACCCTCTATTTAGCGTCGCTAGACCCTGCCTACCCTCTAGTAACTCGCTACTTTACTCCGCTAGTATACTACCCTTTAGGGTAGCGCCTCCCTTTAACTAACCTCTAGTAACTAATAAGTCTTCTACCCTCCTTCCTATACCCTAAGCTCTAGCCTTAATATTATAATAGAGAGTTATATATTCTAGTTGTATACTCTAGTAAGCTAGAAGTAATAGAGTATTACCTATGTTAGCTTAAATTAGTACCTTAGTTAAACTTAATTATATGCTTAGATAGCTCTAAGTAAGAGTTAAAGGTGATAGAATAGGAGTATACTATATATTATAGTAGTCTACTTCTCTATTACTTAAAAGGCTATATAGGCGACGCTAAGGTCTTTAATGCGGAAGCTACTAGGGCCTTTAAGAAACTCTAGGCTATCCTTTATATCGCCGACCTCTTTAATAACCTATTATTAGTAAGGATTTATCTCTATATTAATAACTCCTTAATTAAAGGCTACCTTTATAGTACCTTAGCTCTTTTATCTTAGGCTAAGTTTTAGAAATTTAAGGAGCTTATAAAGGCCTCCCTAGCTCTAGTCCTTACTTATTAGTCCCTAGGCTATATAGGTATTAAAGGTAATAAGGAAGCTAACTATCTTATAAATAAAGTATACTAACTCCCCCTACTAGTAAATACCTAGTCTACCCTATTAGCAGTATAGTAAACTATGCGTGAACGGGCTAACCTCTCTTTCTAGGAGTAGTAGATAGCTAACGCGCTAGCTTAATATAAGCCTCTTAGCCTTATAGCTAAGATTACTATGCCCTTAGAACTTGCGCTCCTTTAAAGGGTCTTAAGGTAGCTTCTCGCCGCCTAGTCTAGCTATAGCGACTTTTTACAATACTACCTACGTTTTAATTACTATAATATAGAGTATAACTACTGTTATAGCTTAGCTAAAACCCCTAGGTATATTTTTTAATACGCTACTATCTTAAAGCAATTCTAGAAGAAGTTAGTACCTTCTCCTAGAGCTATAATTAACTATATACTTAGTTAGGGATTTAAATACTTTATTAACCTACTAGTATAGTCGCGTTACTTCTTGCGCTCTAGGTAATTATCGCTAAATAAGTTAGCCCCCTCTAGTATATAAGCGCTAGTAAATATATATATGTTTTTACCTTTTTATTCCCTTTTTAGCCCTTAGGCTTAATAGTAGTTTCTAGTGGTTTCCTTTTTAAAACTGCCTACTAGTTTTACTATAAGGCGCTCACGCTCCCTAGCTCTTTAAAGTATGTTTAAATTAATAGGATACTAGGAGACTAATATCTTAATAATATACTTTAGCCTAATAAAATAGCTATACTAGATAAACTCTAAGGTTTTTCTAGAGATAGATGCTTTATATTTATTTACGGTATTTTTAGTAATAGTAAGGAGGCGCTATTTTATATTACTACCTCCCCTATTACTAGGTAACCTAGTATATATAGACCTATATTTTTAGTGCCCTTAGGGCCCCCCTAGTCTATAGCTACGCCCTACGCCCCTATTAAAGAGGCGGCTGCCCTAGTTTAAGCGCTAATAAAGCGCTTACTATAGCCTGCGGCCAATAGCGGCGACTATTCTATTCCATTCCATTCTTAGTTCAAACATGAAATAATCAATCATGTCCTCTCAAACGTCTAGACAAAAACTTCTAGACTGGTATAGACAACGTGGCCGGCCCCACGATGGTATCGACTCTGCAATCCTCTTTGCTTCATCATCAGATGCTCTTGTCGCCCGGTCTTGCTACCGAGCCACTCACTAACTTGTATGCCTGTGCCAGCATTTCGAGCCAAGTCCCGACGTCCTCACCGCCTACGGAGCACACCACCAACGTTGCCCCCCGCCCACGTGTATTGAAAATACCGCAGGAACAAGACTGTTGGACAGGACACGGATGGCTTTCTTCGAAGAGCTGACTTTTGTCTGGCTGCCTCGATCATTGTTCCAACGGCGCGACTAGGTCAAGTTGGCTCTGGCCGGGAAACGAAACGGAACGCCACCAACGCCAAGCTCGAGCTTGAGTTTTCGTCCGAGAATACCGAGCCATAGCAACTAACAAATTGCTGCTGAACATATATAATCTACATGGGACAGAAGCATTGTAATAATCAATATTCATTGCCGTCTCCCCAGCTGTAGAAGGCACAAGATTCCAATGTTCTGGCAGCATCGTGAATAATGCGTGTAAGTCTTGCAGTGGCAAGCCCCGAGTGATTCTACGTACCCTAAACCAGACCGCAATTAGTGCCTGAGTAAGTACTTGAGCATTGGTCCTTCACGGCTTGCTTTCCAGTTTCTTCTTCGTCTCATATACCCTCCCCAATAAACTTCGGCTCCGAATTACATTGCAATCGAATTTGCAGTTCAGCGGCTGTGTGATACTCAAAGGCAAAGGATCGGAATCCTGATTCGGGGGAGGGGGGGGGGGATTGATGCCAAGCAGACAGCCAGTGCATCTCGTCGTTCTTCGTGACATACTTCAGTACGAGGTTGTTCACAGCATCAAGGTTTCGCAGCAACATGTGGCGTCGAAGTCGGCTGTCTGACTGACTGGGAAGTCAAAAGACCCAGCATGGAGTGCCTGCATGAACACTGACGCCAGCACCGTCTCTCCGAACATGGCCATCTCAGACTCACTGGCACAACATACTACAAGATGCTCGCACGGTCTCACATCCGAGACCATTCTCTCAAGCGTAAAGAGTGGCTCGAGTGCTGAGTCGAGCAAGTCGATGAGATCAAGTGGAACAAGGACACGTTCGAAAGCTCGTCCTGCCAGACGACCAGAAGGAGCTTATTCATGGCTTTCTCAGAGTCTAGACTAGACGGAGGGATACTTTTGATGACGTCTGGACGTCATCTCGGGCAAGGGCGAGGGCAAGGGCATAATCTGCCAGTTGTCCGACCCCCCCCCCTCCCAGGGGGTTGGAAAGACGCTGACGGCAGAGTCAGTTGCTGAGAGTCTCCGTGTGCCGCCGCACACGCTCAGCCCGGGCGACCTGGGATCCAAGCCGTGGGAGGTCGATCAGCACTGAGGGCCTGTCGTAGATCCTCGAGCCATAAGCGCGGTGGGAAGCCATCCTGTTGCTATACGAGTGCGAAGTCGTCCTTGAGACGTTAATGGCACTGCTGATTGGATCGGGAAGACGGGTGTCAAGACAAATGGAGGGTGGTCGCCTAGAAGCTGGGCCCAGGGCTTCGAAAGACGATTCGGATTGGATTCGAAACTACTCATGAAGATATTGTCTAGTTAGACGGCCATGAATTATCTCGTCCGTTTGGGAAAGGTTGTGCGGTCATCATGCGTTGCATCGTTTTGGCCATGCCCTACTGCTCGTGACCTATAGACCAGGCTCAGGGTCCTTTGATACCAATTGTCAACGAGACCGCCACAAGCACAGAGGCAGTACAGATGTCCGAACGAGTCTCATCTTGGGATTAGAAATGAAGCTGATTCCATTTGCCCAGGTAGAATCAGTCGACATGGGCTTTTTTCAAGTTGCCGGACTTTAGGCTGCCGTGCTTCTGGATTATCGGTACAATTATCGAATCTCGCAATCAGAAAATAATGTGTTGGGTTCAGACTGCCAAATTCTCAAATTTTCTGGGCTGCCTCAAATATAACCAGGTATAGTAGCTAACACACCCCAGGGCCTACTTACGTATGCCACACGATGTATGCGATGACGACCTTCCCAGGAATGATTGGCAGCTCATACGAAAGTCACATCGATCCCAGGGCAGACGAAGGTCTCCCCAGACGGCTCGCCAAACACGGACTCGTCATCAAAGTAGGCGTCATTGTAAGGCACGTCGACGCACTTGCCTCCTCCTCCGAGGCCAACGTGGTCGCAGTGAACCTAGCAAGCTGATCAGCACCATACCCGTCTCGAGATGCGTTCTGAGCTTTTTGTTTCTAATTTGGGTGCAGGAAGCGGGGCCTGCGGTACATATGTAGTACATACAGTCTGTACTTACATCAGGTCGGATGGGGGTCAGTCGCACGTGCAAAGCCCTGCACCAGATGTTGTCGCTCCATAGGTTGTCGAAAGTTCCCATAGGCTTCTGGCTCAGAGCAGTGACACACTCTTCAGCTGAGTCCCACTGCTCGTTGGCTCCGATACACTGCAGGAAAGGGGTTTGGATCAGTCTTTGCGTCTTTTCCCTGGAATGGGGCGAGAGAAACACACCTTGGCCTGGGTGGTCTGGCAAAGCTGCTGGCGGACCAGGGCCTCGTTGACGGGGTAGTGAGGGACATCATGGGTCGTGTTCCACCACTGTTGAAGAGTCGGAACCCAGGCGTCGTACTTGAGCACGGCGCCGTCGTCATCGAAGCGCCAGAAGGCAATTTGCTTCATGGTTGAGACGTGCTTCTGGTAGGTGGCCTCAAACGAGGCGTTGACGCCCGTCGCCTTGCCGTACACCACGGTCGCTGCGACCTCGGGACACTCTGACACGAAGTGGGTGATGGTGGCGTTGGTCCAGGTGGCGTACGTTGGGGGTGACGAGTCAGGGGTCAGGGCGAAGAAGTACTCGACAGTGTCCTCGACTAGTATTTGTTTGTGAGACTCAAAGTGCTTCCAAACAACGTGCGTACAAAGGGGTACTTGTACTTTTGTGCTCGAGCACTTGGGGTGGACCTACTGCCGCTGAAATCGCCAAGAGGTGTGACTCGGCCGACAACATCATCTGCAAACAGCCCAGCAGGGATAGCATCCACTCCGCCCTGCAGGAAAACCAGGTTGTTGGGGTAAGTGGTTAGGTTGTAGATGTTGTTGATGGTGTCGAGGTTACGCTGCTGGAAGGCAGAAGCGTCGCGAGGCAGCTGATAAGGGGAGAGCCCCATCACTGCCGAGAGCAGGATGAAAACAGATAAGATTTTGGGGATCATTTTCGATCTGCGATCACGTTCCGGTATTCAAGGTTCAATTTTCAATGTTGTCAGTCGAGGAATCAATGAGCCCAAAGCACTTGCTCAGCCAGAAATGCCGACTTCAGGAGGTTGTGATGTTCAATGTTGGGAAGAAGGTCTAAGTCAACTGGTAGCTTCGAATTACCAGTACGAAGGACAAACCCACTTAAATATATCTGGGAACCTTGGAAGTCTACAGGTGGTAGGATTGGCTAACGTACGCACATGTGCAGTGAATGCATATGGGAAGATTTGAGAGTGAAGGATCGCCTACATGGCAATCAATCAATCAAGTGGTCAGATTCACCGGCACACATCCTGAAGTCGGCAGTTGAAAAAGTAACAGCGCCAATTGTCATAGAAGCAAAGCTGATGATCCCTTGGGAATCTTGGAATCTCTGTCAGCAACATTTAGGAACATTGAATGGATTAGAAGTCCTATGGACTACTTCTTCTGTTCTGGCTTGTCATCACAGCCCCTAACCTTATAAATCGATGGTTCAACAATTGCTCCCGAGGTCTAGATGGATGGTGCACACCAACAGAACGGCCCAAATTATACTCCCACTAGTTGACCGAGATCATGCTCTCTTGACAGTTGGCCGGTCCTTCTGTGTGGTTTGTGGCTGCCTCGCGTGAACCATTCCGCTATCCTGCCTGGCAAATACAATCCAATGTTTAATTACTCGACATCAAGTACTCAAGTAGCTACCTAGGTTAAGTAGGCAGATGTGTCCATACTAGTAGTTTCTCATTCGTGGTACAGCTCGCGCGCATTTGTCCTTACGAGGACTTAAGTCACACACACACTTCACCATCTCTAAGTTAGGTAGACATAGAAAGAATACCTATTTGAGTACCTAGGTAGAATTTCTATGTGAATAAGACTAGATGTATTTGTGCTTAGTCTTGAGGAAGTATCCCGCTAGGCCTTTGCGTGTGTGTAGCTTAAAAGTGCAGTGCACACTATCTATAACGTTGGAACCTTAGAAGCGACTAAGCGATAGATACGTTTAAACGCTTACTATTATGTATACACTAGGTATATATATATTTAAGATGGATGTATTTTGAAGAGGCTACCTTAAGTTGGGGGACGGTGGCCCGGACCAAAGTTCCTAAGGACCGCACACTTATTTTCCCAATGTCGTATGTAAACGTAAAAACAACATATAGCATATAGAAACTTTGAGCCAGCCCACTTTTCAACCGTTTAGGACATCTGGAACATGCTGGTAACAATTTTCATGCAAGCCACGCCCGACGGTAAGGACAGTTTTGGACGTTGGACTTTTAAGCATTCGCATTCATCAGTCAAGCTTCTATTTTGGACAGCCGACGGCTATTCCTGGCATCCCTTGTCCCCTGTCCCCTGTCCCCTGTCCCCTGTCCCTCGCCAAAGTGGCGTGCGTGGTATACGACATCTGGACACGATGAAGCCCGCTTTTATTACGGTTTCCCCCACTTGCTCGGTAGTCTCGGTCACGGCTTGACTGCGAGACTAGCAGGGTTCTGGAAAGGGGTTCACCTTGTGGCCCATGGATGGATGGCTTGGCAACTTAGCACTCAGCTCAACCCATCCCAACAAGGTTCTAACCACATACCACAGTAGGTGATAGGTAATAGGTAATAGGTACGTAGGTACTTAAGTATGCTTGTAGCTCAAGCTAGGTATGAATGTCAGTTTCTCCTTCCACAAATGAGCATGTAATGCCGCTTTATGCCTTCTAAGTTGAGAAATAACCATCTATGGGACTTCTGAGTTGAGGCTGTGCGTACTGTACTGTCAGAAGAAGCTTTTGATCAAGGTTACTAACATAGAACAGGAGATCGACCTTGGCCCGGCATAACCGACAAATCTGGTAAGACTCTTCTCAAGCGAACAGCCCTGGAGGTGGGCAGGCCCACTGCTTGACAATCACCTCGTATTCCAAGCCGGATGCTACGTACGTGCCCTCTCCATCTGTGTTGATCAATCATGTCAGTGAGTTTAGGAAAATAAAATAATTCCACTACTTACTTAAGCAACTACCTAAGTAAGTACATAAGTGAGATGGCTCCTGCCAGTTTGAGTCCGTGTCTGGGCTCACTTGCAACGCTTCAACGCTCAACCAACTTTAGAACCCAACATTTGAACCCTCTGTTCCAAGTTCCAACCCTGAAGCAGTCGCTCGTTTTTAAAATAACAACCGACTCGTCCAAGTCTGAAGTTTTTGAAAGATGAAGATCGAACTGCTGCCAGTGATGATGTCGGTTGGCACTGCGGTCGCTCAGACTGTGCCGACCGTGCATGTTCCCCTCAACCTCCGGTTCGGGCCCAACCACAAGACGTCGACCGATGTCTTTGTCCCCTCGCTCAACACAACACTCGAGGTGGTCTACGACCAAGGCAGTGAGAACTTTTTTGTGTTTGGGCCCGACTCCATCGCCAACTGGGGCCGCACCTGCCTGTCGTGCCAGGGGCCGTGCAACGCCTCGGTGCCGGCCGGCGACTACCTGGACTACCAGCATTCGTCGACGGCATCAGAGCCGGTGCCGTTCAGCTCATTCTATGCCTATGGAGGCCTGGACAAGATCTACACGGGCAAGCTTGCCGTCAACGAGACGTTTGCCTTCACCAACGACGCCGGACAGTCCACCAAGAGCACCGACACGAAGGTGGCCATTGTCAACTACCTGCAGCAACGGCTCGGCACCGACGGCACTTGCACTCCTGTGCCCACCTACGACCTGGGCATCCTTGGCGTCTCGCCGTACTACCACAGCAACGACGCCACCGGCCGCAACACGACTGGGCCGTCCTTCCGCCAGGACCTGCTCGACCGCGGGCTCATCGACGCCCCCGTGCAGTCGCTGTGGTTCGACGAGCCCCCGTCCGACGTCCGCGGCACCTACACCGGGGGCGGTCTGCAGGGCGGTATTGACACGTCCAAGTTCAAGGGCCCGCTGGTCAAGGTCCCCAACACCTGGGAGCAAGGCCGCGTCGGCTACTACGTGCCCGCCCCCAGGCTGTCGTCCAGCGGCGTCCCCATAGCCACCGGCAGCGCCAGCGGCGACGCCGTCAACTGTCTTGTCGACTCGGGCACCCACAACGACGACCTCCCCGTCCTCGACGAGGAGGCCTTCCTCAACGCCACCGGCATCCGCCGCAGCCCAGCCGGCCACATCGCCTGGCCAGGCTCCTGCGACTCCATCCCGGCCGACAAGACCATCGACTTCACCTTTGACGGGGTCAACGACGGCCAGTCTGTCACTGTCAAGGTGCCCATCCGCGCCTACGTGCGCCTCAATCTTGCCGATGACGAGGCTGCCGGATACTGCAACCTCGCCCTCGAGCCCAGCGGCTGCATCCTCGGGTCGCCCTTTGCCACTGCTGCCTTCTTTGCCGCTGATGATGAGCGCGGTGAGATTGCTTTTGCCCAGGGCGGCGTGTCCAAGGCTGGCACTGCTGTCGATGAGGCGAGCGTCGTCGCCAGGATACCATAAATGGCTTCCCAGAAACCTAAACCAGGTAAACCAGGTATCTAGGTACCTTAGGGTAGGTACCTTGGGTAGACCGTAGGTAGGTAGATATGTACATAAATCAGTAGTATTCAATCTGTATATATGAAAAACAAGAATGGGTTGTTGATGACGCCTTCTCAAAGTCTTTTTTCCTCCGACTGAGCCACGTTGTGTTCAGGTGAATATGTAGATTAGGGTAACACGCTGACGTATTGTGCTTGTGCTTTCCAAGACCTGTAGACTAATGAGGGTTCTAAGTTCAGGACAGCGGCTCTGAGCGGTTGACAACATCACCAAGTTAGCCGTCAGTGGTCACAATGCCACAGCATCAATGCCTTGTTTGATTGTTCCACCACTTGAGCCGACCCTCGCTTTTCATTTTGTTCATTGTAACGTGCCGTCCGGCTCAAGTGCTATTTGTGTGTTCTGCATATCAAGACAAGTAAATTAATTACTCAAAATATACCAGCACAATGTTTCTTTGTAATTGCCCGCAAACACACTTCCGATTGGATTCCTAAAGTTGTGACGTTACAAAAGTGCATGTAGAGTCAGGACGGCCATATCAACCAGCTCCAGATGTCAACCTTGCTTGAGTTGCATCCATCATAGATCATCAAAACAACCCTCTGTTAGAGCAGCGCTCACAATTCTTCTAAAGTTCGATTCTAACCTACCTAGGTAATAATTCTCAACATCTTCGTTTCGACCCGGATATTCGTAGATTCCTTGGAGGAACCATGAACCCAACACAACTCGCACTTCTATTGGGCATCGCCGCTGTTGCCAACAGCCACGGCATCATGATCGAGCCCCGCCCTTACAACCTCCACACGGCGCCTTTGCAGCAGGTGGCGCCCCTCGGTGCAGAGCTTCCATTCCCCTGCCAGGGCCGAACCGAGCACGCTGATTATAGAACCACCCTGACTGCGGGCACGACCCAGACTGTGAAGTTCTGGGTCTCTGCCGTCCACGGAGGCGGAAGTTGTCAATTTAGCGTTACTTACGACAACCCCCCGCCTGCCGACCCGTCTCAATGGAAGACTATTTACACAATCATAGGAGATGTAAGCATTTACTTAAGTAGTACTTTTCACCTGACACGAATCCCCCCCGTCCAGATGTCCTTTCGATGTCCCTTTGATGTTTTGAAACATTCTAGAATGCAGTTGACCTAACTAACACCACCACCACTAGTGCCCAGCAAAGGCCGTCGGCAATCTTCCTACGACCAAAGTTGACCAAGACGGCAGGGAGAACGGCCCTCAGTGCGGTAACTCGGACGGCGAAGAGTGCGTTCGCAATTCGATGTCCCCATCCCAGCCGGCATTAAGAACTCGGACTCGGCCACTTTTGCGTTCACGTAAGTACCAGCACTACCCCCAGTATAAGCTATTGATATACTTAAGTATCTAGTTATCTTGAAATACTAACAACAATCATAAAACCAGGTGGTTTAACAAGATCGGCAACAGAGAGATGTACATGACTGTAAGTATCAATCACTTTTCACCTATCACAACTTCCTCCTTCTTTCATGTTTTGTTTCAAAGGCTCTGGAATACAATGCTTTAGCAGGATAGGATTTGCAGCAGGACTAACATCAACTTGACGATAGTGCGCCCCCGTCAGTATCGTGGGAGGGACTGACGACAAGGAACTCATGGAGTCTTTGCCCCCGGTGTTTGTGGCGAATATTCCGGGGCAGTGTACAACAGGCTCGAGCGGGCATGTTTTCAACATTCCGAACCCTGGGAAATTCGGCATTGTCAACGCTGAGCCCTCTGCTTTGGGGAACGGCCAGGGCCAGTGCCCTGCCGCGGACCTCCCGTCCTTTGTCGTTGCAAGTGAGAGCCCACAGGGCAGCGGGCAGGACAACACTGCCAGCTCAGCGGCCAGCCCCACGAGCACCACCTCGCAGTCAAATCATCCGAGTTCATTTGTGACCGTGACGACTTCGTCGCGTGCCACGACTAGTGACAAGCCAAAGTACGATAACAGCACGAGTAGCCCGCCTGCAACGGGAACTGCCACATCTGAGGCCCCTTCTACCGAATCTGGCCAACCCGAGTGGGCGGCTGGTATGACCCGGTGCCCACGACCCGATGGGACCATCTTCTGTTATGAAGATAACGCCTTTGGCCTGTGTAACCAAGGCTGGGCAGAGACTATGCCTCTCAACGAGAACCAGGTCTGTATTAATGGCGAGATCACCTACAAATACAACTTTGGCGCTTGAAAAAGAATTTGAGTGCGGCTCAAATTTGAGGTGGGTTGTGAGATTTTTGCTTTTTCTTTTTCTTTTTGTGGAGTTGCTAAGAACTTCTGTTTCCAATATAACCTGTTACCTAGTTACATTCCCCGTTGCAAATGAACCAAGGCAATGTCAGCTGAAATTGCATCAATCAATATTATGCTTAGGAGACATGTCTACAGAATGTTCACGTGTGAAGTGTGCCAATCCCTTACTACTGCCATCTCTCAGGGCCGGCCGCAATCAATGTCTTTACGTTTTCGTTAACATACCCATTTGACACTGTGTCTTTTGCAAACGCTGGGTCTCTGAGCGTTTACCACTGTATGAAGGGATCGTACGCCTTCGGGTTGTCTACGGATTAAGAACAACACCACCTATGGATACAACCCTTGCTCGAAACTCTTTGAACCCTTGGTACGCCCATTGTGAGCTACGTACTAAGTACAGCAGGGGAGAATGAGGGCCAGACTCTCTGGGGTCAGTGTGGCGGCCAAAACTGGAGGGGAAAGACTTCTTGCGATCCTCCCACCGTGTGTGTACTAGGTCCGTTTATCCAAGCCGGAGAAGTCCCGGTTCCGGACTTTTCATACTTACTGAAGTAGTCGAGCAGCATAATCTGCCTCATCAACTCATTCTCTTCCCATGGGTTCCCTGATAAACACTCATATGTACTTCATTTAAATGCAGTAGCATGTTCTCAACCGCTTAAGTCATTAGAAGAATTTGAGCAAGATGGTACTGTAACATTCCAAGGACAATCACATGCTCAAGTGCTTGCACCGGACCTTAAATCACATTACTTGTATCACAAACCAGTGTTTTGCACAACAACCCAAGGGTATATATAATTCGAGAGCCACACAATTCGCTACAGAAGAAGTAAAGTAAAAGACGCACACGCCAGGCGACCCATCACAGCGGGTACCCGTCTCTTAGGAAGAAAGAGGGGGGGGGGGGGGGGGGAAGGAGGAAGGGAAAAAAAATAAAAATA
>MAVT02001253.1:0-14681 GCA_001702395.2 Diaporthe helianthi | reverse complement strand
GTTAAAAAAAACTATAATTATAAGTCTTTTAACCTTATACTTAGGAGGGAATAATACTATTATAATAATATAATAGCCTTATAAAGTAATAAAAACTAATTATTAAGTAGTTAAAAGAAATTTAATATTTTTAAGTATAACTTTTATAAAATTAAAATCTATATAACTACTAACTAGCTTATACTAAAGATTAAAAAGTTATATTTATACACTATAGCTTTTTACTAGTATAATATAAGTTATAATATAGTTTAAATAAAAAGTAGGTAAAGTTATAATAAAGGTAAAAGAAGATAATAAAGGAGAATAAAGATATTTATATTAATATATTATAAAAGTATAGTTATAGTAATTATTATAATAAATAATACTATTTACTCCTTTTTAGAGCTATAATAAGGTAGCTACTAAGTAGTAGAGAGAGTAGTAAAGGGGGTTTACCTAGCTTATTATAGTATAATCTTTTCTCTTACTAGATTTATAAGGGAACTATATACCTCTAATATTCCTATATACTTAGATATATAGTTTAGGATAGCGTAGTAAGAGTTATTATTATTATAATTATTATTATATTATATTATAGTTTTATATCTTATAGTAACCTTTTAAAAGTAGATAGAATGTAATTATAACGTAAGTTAGTAGCTAAGAGGAAGGGTGCTGAAGTCTAGGCTATCTACGTTAAAATACTAATGAGGCTATCCTGAATGCTAGTATAAAAATGGCTGTCTTGTAATGATGGTATCACAGCTGAACTACGCGCAAGATTGAGAAAGCCCGTGTAGCTGTTTACCTGTACAACTGATTACTCGGTAGATACCCAATGAAGTGGTTCTTAAATGCCCAGGTTGTGGAGGATGTGTATAATAAACAAGTGTCTACATGTTGCTCGGATCAGGTGCGAAAAGTCACAACGGCACTAAACCGTCTTCAAAATGATGTACTCAAGCATGGTATCTCGAATCTTTCATAGACTATGAATTCGCCTACACTCAAAGGGCTGGCTGACTCTGTAGATGCAGCCTATCGCTCACAGCCCAGAGGTCTGGCGGACCCGAAAGCAGACGCCAAATAGCCAAATAACTTTTGATTCACATCCTCCCAAAAAATCAGCCGAGTTCGTCGTGCTTGTCGCGGATCACCACAGCTCCTGCACGTCATCGTTGTCATCATCGGGCTTCGGCATCTCATAGCCAGGACCAGAGCTGCTCTACTCTCTCGCCCTGGAACCATTGACACCGTCTCGAACAGCAGCCAGGATCAGGTCCTTGGCCTTCTCGACTCCCTCCTTGGTACCGATGACCTCAATGGCCTCGCCTTGGTCGCGCGGAACATTGATTCTGCAGCCGCTCTGCTTTCGAATTGAGTTTACCTTGCTGCCACCCTGTCCAATAACGTGACGGTATGTCTTGGGGTCGGGCAGGACGAGGTAGCCGGTAACGTTGTTCTGCGCCTGCTCCATTGCCGCCGTGATGGCCTTCTTTGCCTTCTCAATGTTCTCTGGAGAGCCCTTGAGAACCCAAGGGATATCGCCTTCTTCACTCGAGACGCTCTCCACGACGTTCCAGGAGTGCGCTTCGTCAGCAGAAACGTCGTCATCAGTGATGAGTGGCAGCGCACCTCCGTTGGAACGAGGCGTAGCAGTCAGCTTGGGTGGCGGTGTCTGACCCGCATGATCAACCGTGACATGGAAGTCGTTTCTCAGCTTGCGGAAGAACTGACCACCGTTCGAGATTGCCTGGTGAACACTTCGGGGTACCTGAATGGTTTCTGCCGGCTTCTCCTTTGTGAGGTTGACAATGTGCTCCTTAGCCTTCTCAACATCGGGCTCTTGGCCGGTGATTTTCACGGCCGTCTCACCACTGCCCTGCCTGGGAATATCGATCGAGACCTTGAACTGCGATTCTATCTGCTTCTTGGCATCACCACCACGGCCTATCAGCGACCTGTGCTTCTCGGTCGGCACATCAACAGTAGCAGTGACCTGGCTTTCTCGGTGGGCCACGAAGGCCTCGATTTGCTTGATGAGCTTGTCGACCACGTCGGTGCGGCCCTCAAGCTTGATCGTGTTGCCGTCGGCTTCCTGCTTCGGGAACTGAATGATCCTGGCCCGCTCCCGAGCGTCGTCAGAACCACCAGCTTCGAGAACCATGGCCCGCAAGTTTGCGCCTACAAGAGATTGTTAGCTTCGTAGGTCGATAGATCCACCTATAAGTGGGCGTGAACTGACCTTGGGCGCCGATGAGAGCTCTGTGGTATTTTCTCTCCACATCAATGGTCTTGACGACAGTGTCGTCAAAAACGGCCTTCTTCTCCTCAATGATCTTCTTAGCCTTCTGCACATTGTCCTTCTTGCCCTTGATATGAATCTCGACCAGAGTATCAGTGGAGTCTCGGTCATTCGGCACATCAATCCTGGTCTCGGTCTGCTGGCGGATTGCCTCCATGGCAGTGCCAGCTTGCCCGATCAGAGACGGTAGCTGCTTTCGCTGGACGGTCACTGTTGCTGTAAAAGAGTTGGTCTTCAGCCAATTAACCAAGTCCTTGAGCTCGTCGTAGGCTTGTGACACGCCCTTGCTTGGGCCCCGAATGATGACTTCGTCGGCGGCTTGTTGACGACGGTTCTTGCCTGCTTCATCACCAACATCGGCATTGGCGTCGTCATCTTTGCCACCCTTCTCACCTCGTGGGAAGAATATGAGGACCTTGTACCTGTTCTGCAGCTTGTTGATCTCGCTGCCCTGGGCACCGATCAGTTCGCGGTGGAACTTGGGGTCGACCTGAAGCCTCATCGTGGTCTCATCAGCCCAGCTCTTGCCCAGAGACTCGATGTGTGACCGTGCAGCCGCAGCCTTGGCCTTGGGTCCCTTGAGTTGGACTTGACCATTTTCGACCTGGATATCGACATCATACTTGTCACGAAGCTCCTTGATGTTGCTGCCACCCTTGCCAATAAGGTGGTTGGCGAACTTCTGGGGGAAGTCGAACTCCAACGTGAAACCTCGCTCCTTCTCGTCAGCCTTCTCCTGCTCGATGAAATCCCGCACCTTGGCAGCGAGATTCTGCACAGCAGTGGCTGGACCGCGAAGCGTGATATTGAGACCTAGCTGGCTAACTCGGATCTTCGGCTGGTTGGCGGGTCGCTTGTCCTGCTCCTTTGCGATGAACTTCTTCAGCTTCTCATGGAACTTCAGGGGCACCTCGACAGTCTCGGCGACGATGTCTTCTTGCTGGCTCAAAAGGTCCTGTATGTGCTTGCGAGCGTCGTTGAGGCCTTGCTGGAACTTGCGGACGTCTTCACGGGAGGGTGCAGTACGGGGAATCTCGTAGGAGCTGTCGACCGGACCGGGCGCCTCGTAGACAAGGAGGATGGGGCTCCCAGGGTCGGATGGATCCGGGATGACCACCTGGACACCGTAGTTTTCCCGGACATGGGGCCTGATCTCGTTCTGCATGTAAGGATAATAGAACGGATCGACATCTCCCTGGCCGAGGGAGCTGAACCTCGAAGGAGGGTGGCTCTCGAACAGACTTCGGATATCAGACGAAGCAGCAGCCAGCTTCTGGCCCTGAGGGATGTACAGCTCCCAGGGAAGGGCGCCATCCCCAGAAAACGGAGTGTTGATGTGGGCACGATACTGTTTCTCTAAGCGGTCGATCTCTCTGCGTTGACGAAGGTAGCGCGTGACATTCTTGGAGTGCACTGCACCCTGACCAGGAGCCTGTTTGTTTGTCCACTTCAGGTGGTCGACGTTGTTCATTTGCATGCTCATGGCCAACTGCTCTGCCTTCTCCAGACCCTCCGCGATTTGGTCCGCCGGGCCTACGAGAGTGATGGCATCATCATCTTCGTCAGTAGGGAGGATGATGGCACACCCTGTCTGGTCGAAAAACTCCTCCGGAGACAAAGCCGAATCACCAATGATGAACTGATGGCGACCGCGCTGTATCTCGAGCTGTTGCAGGAGCAGCTGCTCACGGAGCTCAGCAGCACGCCGCTCAATTTCGGCCTTGAGAGCAAGGACAGCGGCACGGTCACCTTCCAGCTGGATGTGGTGGTCGGCAGCAGCTTGGAAAGCTGGGCGCTGCCCAGGCCCAGGAACAGTGGTGGTGGCCTGTGATGACCACGTCCGGTGAGGCGGGATACGGATCTGTGCCCCGCTGCCAACATTTGGCTTGCTGAGCAGATCCTCCCGGGCGCTTGCGATGAAGGGGTAGAACTCGGCAGGGATTCCCTTCAACTTGGTGTTGACCTTTGCAGCACGCTCCCCAACAATCCTCTCAATCTCTTGCTTTGCTTGGGCAGCAGAAATGGCGTTCCCTTCAATCTTGACATTGATATAAGCATCATCATCAAGCTCATCAACAGGCGCGCCGTTCTTGTCGTCCTTGGGGACCTCGATACGAGCTCCCGTCTTCTCTTGCAGGGATTTGATGGTAGAGCCTTGCTTTCCAATGATGTGGGCACGTGCGGACTGTGGAATAGGGACCGAGATAGATTGCTGCGACCAGTCAGTATTTCTATTGGCATGCATTAGCCTTGGGGAGTATAGGGACGTACAGGAGTGCCAATCTGCTTCACGAGCTCCTTGAGGGCCCGCTGGGCAGCTTCCTGGGGTCCACTGGCCTCAAAAGTAGTTCCATTGGTGTTCTGGGGGCCAATGGAAATGGTGGCCCTGGAAGTCCTGTTGAGGTCCTTGATAATGTCGGGGAGAGGACGGCGTAGCTGGTCGCGACCCTTCATGTGCTCGGGGCGCAAGCGAATAGTCTCAACATTCTTGCGGCCAGGGATGGAGACAGATGGGACTGCAGACTTCGCACTAGGAGTGGCTGTACCGGAGGAGGGAGTAGGGGCTCTGGGGGTGCCATTGGCAGGGCTGTGACCATCAGCCCCCCCAGTGAGGACGTTCCACTTGGGAGCAGTCTTTGTTGCAGGCTGGGGCTTGGGGCCACCAAGGTCGGGGAACAGCTCGCGGGACTGGGTGTCCAGGGGTTTGGCAGCAGGGGCTGTCTCCTTCTGCTTTCCAGCTGCCTTGGCGGACAGGGCAGTGGAGTCGGCGACAGTGGCAGAGGAATCGTGGGGCTTCAGGTCATCATCAGGGACGTCTTCGACGGTGACATGGTGGCCCTCAGCGGCATGTTCCTGGGCCAGCTTCTGGGCGGCGGACAGTTCCTGGACAGGGGAAGCCATCGTGTGCACAGGGGCAACTTGTATGAAGGGAGACAATACAGGAGACCAATAGAAAGTAACCAGTAGAGGGACTTGACAGGAAGGGCTGTCCAAATCCTAAGGTTATGGAGAGGCGGGAGGTGTTGGTGTGAGGGAGCTTCACGGACGATGTGGAAGGAGGACAGCTACATCTTGTAAGTGCGTCGTGGAACTTGGAAAACTAATCAGGAAGAAGCCCACTTCTTTTCCAGCTCGCTATTCCCTTTGTGGTGCTAGCGTCATCGGGCTCGCCCCACATCAGGACCCCGACACCTCAAGTGCTCCATCTACTGGTCTAGATTGGAGACCTTGGCTGTGCTTAGGTGAAGAGGCACAAGCTATGTCCCAAGGCCGCCTGGATGCTAGGGCACACTACACACACGTGCCAGAAGCCGTCAATACCCAGGGGCCAGCTAGCTCTACACGTGTACCCAAGTAGTGTAGCACCATTGTGGAGTGACAATCTAGGAGGTTATAGTTTCAAGGCTAGGTAGACAGCAGCCTAGTTGCAGGAGCATTACATCCTCCTAATAAACTAAGAAAGTTAAATAATACACAACTACCTAGGCTATAGTAAGCTAACCTTCTACTATATATTAATACGTTATCTTCATAAATAGTATTATTCTTTATTTACTTTAGTAATTTATATTTATTCTTATAGTTCTTTAAAAAGAATTCTAAAAATAATAATTAATTTATTATTTTCTACTTATATATATATTAAAATTAAGGTTTAAAGTAAGTTTAGCTTAATTTTAAATAAGAATAAATTAAACATTTTAGTATACATTAATATAAACTTTTTATAAAAAGAGTTATATAAATATTTATTTATTAAATTATAAAGTATTATTATATATGAAATATATATTAAAATAGTAAGGAATAAATAGTAAAGTCTTTTTTTATTTATTTATAATCTTAAATATTTAATAAACTTTATCTTATAAATAAAAGAGCTTTAAATATACTTAAGTAGAACTATATATATATGTATAGAAAGCCGTAACTAGTATATATGCTAATTTATAGAATAAAAGGAGAGTTAAACAAACTGCTTGTACATGAACAGAGGATAACGATGGGAACTAAACTGCCTCTGATGCTAACGAAGCTGAGACATGGAACGCTTATGGCTGACACAACTTTGAAGCCTTGCTGCCGGCTGGCCATTGTCCAACGGACCAGGCAAGGTCCAGAGTACACAGTATTTGCCTCGCCGCCTTGGATTTGCCCCTGAGACGCGTATTTGTGGGAAAATGTACACCCAACGCAGGTTTCTGCATCGCATTACCTGGGGAAGCTGGGACTCGCTCCGATGCGACAAGGCGGCATGACCGGGACAAGAGACTTCAAGAATGAGGTGTAACGCGTCGAAACACCCCGCATGTCCATATAGTTCGCAACGACTCATTGCGGCAATGAGCGCGTCTCTAGTCTGGAGGTACTAAGTAAAGACTGTATTGTATTGCTTGTACTGCTGTAGAAGTAAGGAATTTAGGTAGTTAGTAAGGACCCCTTTTTATAAGAGCGACGAAACGTTAATATAGTAGTACTACACTAAAGCCTTAAAATCCTCTATATCTAGAGTAAAGGCGTAGGAGTTATAAAATGGTCACCTGTGTTAACATGCCCTCAAATGTTCAAGTCTCTGTAATACATCAACTTCTCGAGCAAGAACAATTTTTCTTCTTCTTTTAGGAACTCTTCAAGATTAAACCTAGCTTCCCATTCACAAAATTTCAAAGATGCCCGTCGCTTTCGTTATAGCGTATGAGAAGGGGTCAAATGTCGACAAGGATTGTTATGTCAACAAGCATATCCCGCTCGTGACTTCAACTTGTAAGTGCACCGACATCTGGACATCAGGCAAATATTGCACATGTGACATGTGTGCACCATTTAAGACATGGACATAATTAGAGGACACCGGCTGATTGACAGTGACACGTGCTTGACTCCAGGGAACGATCCAGCCATGAAGCGCTGGACGGCAGCCACGTCTATGGATGAGAATGACCCTTAAGAGGCCGTTTTCCAGGCGGTCTTTGAGAGCAAGGAAGCTCTTGAGAAGTCGCTCAAGGAGCTGGGAGAAGAGAAGAAGTTGAACGCTAGCTTCTACGAGGATGCGAAGAAGTTCTCGACCAAGGAGCCCAAAGTGTACCACATGGAGATTCGAGCAACGTCTAGCTCCTAGGTGAAGATTGGCCAAAACAGAGTTACTTGGATGGCGATGTCGAATAGGATCACGTTTGAAGATAGTGCGTGTGATGATCTGGTGATGACAAGCAGGCACTTGAACAGTCTTCCGTGTGATTTCTAGTCCATACTAGAACATGTGTTTGAGCGGCCATTGAAATGAGATTGCAAACAAAGTGATTTCCCAAACTTGGGGCCAAACGTTGAGGAATTCGGACCAACTTTGAATGTACGAGTGTTGCTACTGTTTTCACCGACTCACCGTCGTGTTACGTGTATCGCACGCACATGCTCGTGTGCAGCGGAGCCATGCAAGGTTATTCATTAAGGTTGCGTGGGAGGGGCCCTTTCTTTATCTTATCGCTTTTCTGTTTAACCGGGGCAGTGTAACGTCATCCCCGCGGCTGCCCTCCTGACCTGGCAGGGCCCAAACAGTCACAGTGTCGCTGCCGACCTGAAGCTAGCATTATTATTTTTATTGGCCAAGGGTTGCCTGTTGATTCCTTTATGCACATAATTGCTGTTCCGTGTCCGTCTACTACTGCAGCCTGTCGCACGGCGTGATCCGCCCTGTGAGTAGCCGTCTGGGGTTCAAACGAGCCCAACAGTCTCGGCCCCGCCATCAGCTTCGTTCGGATGAAGGATCGAGTGATTCGAGAGTGCGCGTGACTGCACCAAGACGGGCTGCTGTTCCCCATCTCACGAGGACATCCTAGATTCAACAGCAGTAGCCACAGCTGTGTGTCTGTGTGCGTTTGCCATTGCACGAGGATTGATTGCAGATCCGGGTCGGCATTATGTTCTCCCCAGTAAGTCGTCGTCTCCCCTTCACGACAGTGGTGATGCGTCGTGGTCGACCGTGGTGTCTTACAACGCCACTCACTTTGGCCGCTGGCTGCCAAGACAACGGCTAACATCCCTTGCAGAAGAAGCCGTTCTCGGCTGTCACTGTGACTGTCGAACAGTTAACCAGTGAGGCCTATGAGGAGGATGACCTCAGCGGCATCCCCGACCTCGTTGAGGTTGTCAAGCTGCAGGCCACCGGCCCAGCTGAGGCCGCGCGCGCAATCCGGAAGAAGCTCAAGTATGGCAGCGTCCACCGCCAGCTGAGGGCTCTGACCCTCCTTGACGGCTTGATCCAGAACGCTGGGCCGCGCTTCCAACGGGCATTCGCCGACGAACCACTGCTCGAGCGTCTGCGTGTCTGCGGCACTTCCGATCTGTCAGACCCCGACGTGAAAAAGAAGTGTTCCGAGCTGTTCCGAAGCTGGGCCACCGAATACAAGAACACCCCCGGCCTGGAGCGCATCGCCAGGTTGTACAAGGAACTCCCGAAGCGCAAACAGGTCGTCACCCAGGAGCGCTCCCGCGTCATTCGGGAGACGGAGAACCCGTTCGGTGAGGACGAGGATGACCAGCCGGCGTCTCCAGAGCCACCACAGCCAACGTCCTCCCGCTCTCCACCGCCAAACTTGGGCACACCCGTAACAGGGCAGATCAACTCTTTCAGCCACGTCTCCTCCTCAAAGGACAAGAAGAAGAAGGATAAGGATAAGGACAAGGACAAAAAGAAGCCCAAACATCGCAAATTCAACCTCGAGGCTGAGAAAGACGCCATGAAGACGGCCATCGCAGAGGCATCCATCGCGGCAACGAATCTCATGAATTCACTTCAAAGTATCAACCGTGAGAAGGAGCGTATTTCCGAGAACGCAGTTGCCGTGCAGCATTTTGAGGCGTGCAAGCAGTTGCGGCGCAGGATCCTACGATACGTAAGTCGGCTGGACACTAAATCCTCGGGACATGGAAGAAGGCTTTCTGACAAGGCAAAACCAACCCAGATCCACCACGTCGAATCCGAGCAGTGGCTCGGCTCCCTCCTTCACGCCAATGACGAGCTCGTCCAGGCACTCATGACCTTTGAGCAGCTCGACCGCTCCATCGACGCCGACAGCGATTCTGATGACGAGCTGGCCGAGCAGGCTCACATGTACCGCATGATGACCGAGAAGGGCAAGTCGCCCACCTCCCCCGGCAGCCCGACCTCGGCCATGGCCAGCCTCCACATCGACTCTCCCCCGGCGCAGCCCGCCCGTCCCGCAGCGCCCCCGAGACCATCAGCCGTGTCAAAGCCGTCGGCCCGGCTGTCTGTCCCCGGACGACCCCCCGCAGAATACGCCGACGCATCTGATGAGGAGGACGAAGACGAGAATGACCCCTTCGCAGACCGCAATGCCCTGACGACCCCTAAGGTGGAGCGCAACGAGCCGGCTTGGTGATTGGGAAACGGCGCCGCTCACTTCTTTTCCCTTCCTCTGTCGGTGGTGTGCTCGTCTAGGGCACTTGGCAGCCGGCGATAAGCCTGATGGCTATTTTGTCTCTTAATCTATGCCCCGGAAACTTGGCTCTATGTCTGTGTGTGTCATTTGATCCAGAGCCCCCACCCCATCTCGGTCTATTTCTGCGCGTTTCGATGCTCCAGCAGCTATGCCCTTGCGAGATAGATACCTACATAGCCAAAATGAAACCTTCTACGAAATCCGCCTTTCCGTGGATCGACTGCCATGCTGGGCCGGTTGATCAGACTGCGCTGCCGCCACCACGCCCTATGTGCGCATCTCCCAGGGGGTGAGAGGGAGTGAGGGAGATGTTCCTACTGAGTTAACAGAGGACAAACTAGCACGCTATTCTCAACAGTTCGAAAACGTTTGAGCAAATGTCCCCGACTCGAGGACTTCTGTGTCGACGATCGGGCTCTCAAGCCTTGGCCGCCGGTCTAGCGTTCAGTCAAAACCTATCACGGCCAAAATCCGCCGCGGCCCAAACCATTCATTACTCAGGATAGCGGACAGGTGGTGATTTCGTTATCAAGATCAAGCCCTTGAGAATACTACGAGACTCCTGTGTATCATATCATACAAGACGTACGTGGCTTCCTACCACGGCACCGGTCAATGCATCCGTGTTCCCAATCGTCGTACCAGCAACACCACAACGAGGGCGCGCATGACGAACAAATAAATCATAATTACTCCATGTAGACTTTTATGGACTTTGTCTTGTCAACCTAGGAAGGTCTAATTTCTTCCACTAGGTGCGCTTAGAGCTCGTCGTGGTCCACAGGCTCGTCGTCGCCGCCAGCACCAGCAGACTCGTAGAGCTTGCTGGTGATGGGGTAGGCAACGTTGGACAGCTTCTCCTTCTGCTCCTCAAAGTCCTCGGCGGCCGCAGTAGCAGCGTTCTCCTCGAGCCAGTCAGTGGCCTCCTTGACGGCCTCCAGAAGCTATTTTGAACGTTAGCAACTTGCTCAGAAGATGCGACACGATCGGGGTGCCGTGGTAAACTTACAGTCTCCTTGTCATCGTCATCGATCTTGCCACCAAGACCATCCTCGTCGTTGACCTGGTTCTTCAGGTTGAAGGCGTAGTTCTCAAGACCGTTGCGAGCCTCAATGCGCTCACGGGTGGCCTTGTCCTCCTCGGCGTACTTCTCAGCCTCGGCAACCATGCGCTCAATTTCCTCCTGGGTCAGACGGCCCTTGTCATTGGTGATGGTAATGGACTCGCCCTTGCCAGTTCCCTTGTCGACGGCCGAAACCTTCAGAATTCCGTTGGCGTCCAGCTCGAAAGAGACCTCAATCTGGGGCTGGCCACGGGGCGCCGGGGGAATTCCAGTCAGCTCAAACTTGCCGAGGAGGTTGTTGTCCTTGGTCATAGATCGCTCGCCTTCGAACACCTGAATCAGGACGACGGGCTGGTTATCGGCCGCAGTGGAGAAGATCTGGCTCTTGCGAGTGGGGATAGGAGTGTTGCGCGGAATCAGCTTGGTCATGACACCTCCCGTCGTCTCGATTCCGAGAGTGAGCGGGTTGACGTCCATCAGCACAACCTCGTTCGTTCCCTCCTCTCCAGACAAAACGCCGGCTTGCACAGCTGCCCCAAAAGCTATTGCCTCATCGGGGTTAATTCCCTTGCTGGCCTTCTTGCCGTTAAAGTACTCCTCGATGAGGGATACAACCTTGGGGATACGGGTGGAGCCACCGACGAGGACGATGTCGTCAATCTCGTCCTTCTTGACCTTGGCGTCCTTGAGAACCTGCTCGACAGGCTTGATGGTCTTCTTGAAGAGGTCCATGTTGAGCTCCTCGAACTTGGCCCGGGTCAGGGTCTCGGAGAAGTCCTTGCCCTCGTGGAAGGCCTCGATCTCGATACGGGTGGACATCTGGGACGAGAGGGTACGCTTGGCCTTCTCGGCTTCGCGCTTGAGCTTGCCCATGGCCTTCTGGTCCTTGGAGATGTCGACGTTGTTCTTCTTGTTGTAGGCCTTCGCGAAGTGGTTGATAACGCGCTGGTCGAAGTCCTCACCACCAAGATGGGTATCACCGGCGGTAGCTAGGACCTCAAAGACGCCCTGGTCGATAGAAAGCAGGGACACATCGAAAGTACCACCACCAAGATCGTAGACGATGATCTGACGCTCGCCCTCCTCGGTCTTGTCCAGACCGTATGCGATGGCGGCGGCTGTTGGCTCGTTTACAATGCGGAGGACGTTGAGACCGGCGATGATGCCGGCATCCTTGGTAGCCTGGCGCTGGTTGTCGTTAAAGTAGGCGGGGACGGTAACAACGGCGTGGGTAACCTTCTCGCCGAGGTAGTTCTCAGCCACCTCCTTCATCTTGCCCAGAATCATGGCAGAGATCTCCTCGGGGGAGAACTTCTTGTCCTGACCGTTGACGGCGACTGTGACGAATGGCTTGCCATCCTTCTCAGTGACCTTGAAGGGGAAGTGCTTGATATCGCGCTGAACAGCGTCATCGGAGAACTTTTGACCGATCAGACGCCTGGAGACCAGTCTGTTAGCTGCAGGTTTTGAGTGATTCCTGGATTCGCATCGAGCCCACGTACTTGATGTCATATATCGTGTTGCTGGGGTTCGCCGCAGCCTGGTTCTTGGCGGCGTCACCGACCAAACGCTCCTCCTCGGTAAAGGCGACGTACGACGGGGTGATACGGTTTCCTGTAGGAAGCATACGCGTTAGCATATGATGCCGTAAAATGGGACACGCTTGGGCAGCGTAAAACGGGAGGGCATACCTTGGTCATTGACGAGAATCTCGACGCTGCCCTTCTTCATCACACCAACACAGCTGTAGGTTGTTCCAAGGTCCTGCAGGCAGAGTGGGTCAGTCATGCTCCCTGGGGTCCTGTGTCGAGCATTTCCAGGGGCGGCGAGCACTAGGTGTGCAACTTACAATTCCAATCACTGTTCCATAGCTCTCGGTGTCATCAGCCTTGGCTTGTCCAACCCAGGCGAGTGGTGAGAAGAGAAGGAACATCCAGAACACTAAACCCAGGCCCACGGCCCAGGTGCTTCTCGACCGCGGCTCCATAGCGGTTCGAGTTGTGTGAAAAGGGTATAACTGGGACAAGTACTAAGGGGAAAGAGAGAGGGTATCAAGAGTTGCAAGAAGGGATATGAAGAAAAAAAAGTGGTAGTCACTTGCTCAAGCCTGTGTCGAAGGCGAGAAGTATGAGCAGTGGTTGTGATGTTGATTGGGGAAAAGGCAGACAAGTTGGATGTGGCAGGTTAAAAGGAAGGCCGTCGTAGAAATATCGAAGTTCTAAGTGTCGATGTGTCCAGTTCTCTTTGGGAAGCCAGATTTCAGACCAAAATTAACTAGCGCCTGCAGGGATTCCGTTGCCAAGCTGACAGGGGTTGCTAATTGATAACCACGTGTCCTCAAGTAGAGCCCCACCAAGATGTGCTAATCTTTAACAGACTGTAGTGCCTATCTGGCCTGATACTGATAGTGCTGGAAGTTACTTCACCAGATGATACATCGACTCCATGCTCGACTATAGGTCAACAGGGGGCTCTTCAGGCCAGTTGGCATTTACCTAGGTACTGTGGTGTCAGTCTCTGGGAGCAAGTTCTGGCGGGTTCTATTGATGGATACTCTGGCTCCATTCACATGATGGAGATCTGGGCCTGCTACAGATGTGTGCTACACAGTATATACGTAAGTACCTAGGTACATGTATGTGGACAAGCCAGCCTGTCAGATTCAGTTTAGTCAACAACAACTCTGTACCTGAACAGAGGTACTTTCTATTGCTCTACCTGGTGTAAGACGAGCAAAGAGCACTGCTTTTCATCTGCCATGCCTACCTAGGCACCTAGGTAAGTACTGTGCCTGCCAGCGTGTCCTCCTAAAATAACACAATAACCATTACCGAACTACCTAGGTAGGCTTCACATGCATTAAGGTTCATGCCTACAAGCTAAGGCCTACCCTTAAAGAACATTTAAATGTTTAAAGCATCTCTATAATCTTTTGTGCATCACCTTATCCTATAATATATCTATTGTAAAAAACATCTGTCTTCATCATAGCATAGTATTAGGCTAGACTATGAAACAAAACCTAGATGTTGTCTTTCCTCTAGTTATTTAGTTTCTAGTAGTGGATTATTCATGATGGCCTGGGTAGGACTGGTGTTAAAAATGCTTCCCAATTCCACACACACACAACAGTATAACTGGGAACCCACTTGGTGCAGATCCACATCACGGGGCCAGCTTGGCCCTGAAAGGCACGGACCATGCTCTACCAGAGACACGGGACAAGGCCACGAACGAGTGTTCTGTTCTACACTACAGTGATGAGAGTCATGAGATAGGCAAACAGAGCTTAGATAATAGGCCTGTAGTGTGTCTCATTATTTGCATTTTTGAATAAGAAGGCTTCACACTTAGCATGACCATTTTTAGAGTAATATAGGCTTCACATCTCCTTATAAGCATAACTAGGGTTATTAAATAATACATTAGTTAAAATTCTCTTAAGTATACTAAATTTTACTATAATACTAGTAGGGTATAATTTTAAAAGAAGTAATAAATTATTAATTAGAGTTATAATCAGAGTTGTGAAATACAAAAAAAATACAAAATACAAAAACAAATACAAAACAAATACAAAATATAAAATACAAAAATACAAAAAAAATACAAATACAAAATACGAAAAAAAATACAAAAAAATACAAAATACCAAAAAATACAAAAGAAATACAAAAATACAAAAAAATACAAAAAAAATACAAAATACAGAAAATTACAGAAAATACAAAATACAAAAAATACAAAATACAAAAGAAATACAAAATACAAAAGAAATATTAAAAAAATATAAAAATAATACAAAAAAATTACAAATACAAATACAAATACAAATACAAATACAAATACAAAATACAAATACAAA
>MAVT02001252.1:0-14682 GCA_001702395.2 Diaporthe helianthi | reverse complement strand
AATTAAGTTTATATTATATAATATATAATTCTTTATAATAAGGTTAGTTATTTATTCTATTTTATAATATAATATAGGGGATATTAAAGATTTAAGTAACCTAGTATAAACTTAAGGTTTTTTTTAGTTTTTTTTAGAATTCTTAATTACTTAAAGGGCTAAATTAATTTCATTTTCTTTTAAATAGATTAGCATTATAGGTATTAATTTCTAGTATATTAAATATTTAAGTAAAAAAAGTAATATAAAACTAATATAAAAAATAGAAATATAATTTATACTAAAAATATAACTATCTACTAAAACTTTAAACTTTTAAACTTATACTATAGCTTACTAACTATTTTAAATTAATAAAATTAATTAGAAATAAGTAATTAAAATTAGTTAGTACTAATTAATCCTAAATATAATTAATTTTTTTATACTTAATAGATGCTAAAGCTAGCTAAAGTTAGTAGAATTAGTAAAACTAATTAGTAAAGGAGTATAATTAGCTAACTAGTAAACTATATTATATAAATTATTATTAGTATTTTAAAGAATTTAAAAAAGAATTTTAAAGATTTAAATTTACTATTATTAACTATATAAGTAGTTTAAAGGTAAATTAAAGCTAATTAATTAATTTTTATTTAAGTTAGCTCTTAGTATTTATAAAATTGCATTTGTTTAAATAGAAATATATATATTTGCACTTAAGATTATTCTACTATGCTTTACTAGGTACTAGTTTTAGTAATTATCTTTATATAAACGCTAAAATATTTTTTTTACTTATTTATAGTATAACTAAATTTAATTATTTATATCTGCAAATATTAACTTAGATATTAAGCAAGGTAAATAAGTTATATATATTTAAACTTTAATTATATTAAATTGTTAGTATATCTTTGTAATATTATAAATATTCTAAATGCTTAATTTTAATGTATTATTTATTATAACTTTCTTTTTAAATTAATAAAACCTTGTATATTATTTATTTTCCCTATAGCTTATATAATATTTCAAAATGCTTTTAAGGCTTACTTTTTAAGCTATATTGTATTTTTTAAGTTAAAAGCTTTAGCGTAATTATATTGCGCTACTTTTTAAAATCCTTAGTTTTAGCTAATATTGCATGCTTTTTCTTAAACTTAATAAATTTTCTTTTAGCTTTTATTTTTTTTAGCTATACTTTACAATTTATTCTTGTTATTATTAGTATAGTGTGTTATAATGTATTTAGGTGTTATATTTATTAATGCAAAAGCTACAAGCTTTACTATAGTTATTGTAGTAGTAATTAAAGTAAGCTTTTTTAAATTAGTTTCCTTTAGTAAAGTAGTACTTTTTAAATAAACTTTTAGTAGTATAAAGTTAATACTACTAGCATTTTTTATTAGAGGTAAAGTTACTAAAGATAGCTATTGCTAAGGTATAAGTATAATAAGCGCGAGTAAAAATAAGCGTAAAAGCGTTAGCTTTACTATTTTAATATAGTATTTTAATTTTAAATTAGCTTTAAACTTTTTATAAGTAGTATTAGTAATTTATATTAAATTATAATAGTTTTGTGTAAAGTATTATATATTTACTTAAATTTAATTAAGTAGTATGCGCGTTTTAGTATAATTATATTAATGCAGCTTATTAATAATTTGTATAATAAGCTTTTTGTTAGTATTGTATTTTTTTTTAATTCTTAATGCAATTAATTATGCAATAGCCTTTGTAAATAAAGTTAGTAAGGGAATAAGGAGCTATTATAATGCATTAGTTTTAATTAATCATGTAAAGCTAGAAAGGATGTAATTAAGTAAAAATATATATGTTTAAGGAAAAGTTAAATTTTTTTTTTTGGTGTAAGTGGGGAAAAGGTTTTAGGCAGTAACTTGGGCTGTAGCGCAAAAGGTGTGGGGAAGGGGGTGTGCAATTGGGTTGGGGTGGATGGATTAAGGAAAAGTTGGATTTTGGATTTTTGGACAAATGATACAATCGACCCCCGTAATGGACCCCTTCACCGGTTGCTGCGCTGGCTTGTCTTGATGAGGCTCATTTTGGAAAGTCATTTTGGAAGTGTGGCGTGTCCGGCACCCACCGTGCAGTTACCCGCAGCGGCTGGGGCTAAAAGGCCATAAAAATAGAAAGGCAGCAATTGAGCCCGAGTTTAGTGCCAGCCACAGTGGCCCGAGAAGACATCCCACAATTGATGGAGCCCACAGGTTTGAGCAAGTACTGTGTAAGTGAGTGAGCGAGTTGATGAAAATGCTGTGCATGTTTCACCAGGAAATTAAGCAAATAAGCATATATCACATCGTGCAAAAAGGGCAACTGCCGCTCGGATGATACCCTGGACTGCAGTGGCTCAAGTGCAGCCAAAAACTGCAGTGGAACCACCCACCAACCCTCCCAATTGTGCAACATTGAACGCAGCGGCACCTGGCGGGTTTGCGTCGGACCCGCCACGTGGAGCCGCAAGAGACGACGCAAGTCAACGCAACGAGTACGCCTCACTGGCGGACTTCAGGAGCACAACTGGAGGACATTGATCTCAACGACCTGCGGCGGATGAGAAGTCACCTGACGACAGCACCAGAGAAGCACTTGCCGTTGCTCAGCACATGTGCAGCCATGATCCAGCCTAACAGCACCTGAGCTGAAGCCCACAGAGACCACAAATCAATATGACAAACAGTCCGCGTCCCAGCAACAAGCAGGCCTCCGTCGGTGCCCCGATGACTTGTTCAGTGTTCCTGAAACGCCTGTGAGCAGGGAGGAATCCAACCAGGACAGCCCTTGTCCTCCAGCGAAGATGCGCAGCGTCGTGTTTGTGGTTGTGCCCCAGGGCGAGAAAGCGACACACCACCACCACTCAGCACTGGGGACTCCGGCTCGGTTCTGCCTGGTGCCCACCGAGGTCCCATCCTGAACTAGAAGACCAGACGTGTTTCGTGTTTGCTTAGCTGAGGTCCACAACCGCCCTTCTGAGCAAAGGCGTGTGCTCGGACAGGCGCAACACCAAATCACGATGGTGTTCGGTCATGAAAACGAGAGAGTATATGGTATTTTGGGGGAAGAATGGGTGGGCATCGCCGAGAGTGACCGTGCTGAAGTGAATTCGCCGTTTAACAAAAGAAGAAAAAAGATACCACGATATACTACTGCTGCCGTCCACCGCCGCCCCTCCTCCCCTTCCCTTTTTGACGCCATCTACCCGGCCCCGGGGTTGAGAAGGGGGGGGGGGGAGAGATCTAGGCCCCCGCCAGCCCGGTCCAGAGCTCCATTAACAATAATAATCCGGCGTTGTGCGGCTTGGTAGGCCGACCACAAGATCCCATCTCTACCCACCAAATTTTGCCACCGAGCTTAGAGTCGTCGTGAGGGTGATGCCTCTCCGCTGTCCTCTGCTGTATGACGTCCTCGATCTATTCTCGTTCCATCCCATCACACCCTCGTCTCGTTTCATGGGAGAAAAGAGTCGTTTACAGGCCCTTGGCGACAGAGTCGAGGTAGACGCCGGCCGTGTCGAAGGCGACGATGCTTCCATCCTTGGCGCTCATGGCTGGCTGTGAGGTGGTGGGCTGGCCGGTTGCGGCTTGGCGCTTAACAACCACTGGACATGTCATGGTCAGTATACCAACCCTTCTTGATGACATGTGCATGGGTTGTTATCTGTAGTACTCACGGTCTTGGTCTCCCTTCAGAGGTGCCGCAATCGCAGCAGCAAAGAGGGTGACAAATGTCAAGAGTGTGAACTGCATCTTGGCTGGGCTTTGTTGGAATGTCGGCCGGCGACGGTCTGATATTACAAGTGGTAATGAACGGGAGTTGGTGGTTGGTGGTTGGGGAAGGGGAGAAGAGACAGGAAAAGACAGTACTTTGGTCTCGACAGTTATTCGTCTTGTGGGACAGAGAGAGAGAGAGAGAAAAGACAACGTTGTATGAAATCGGGAAGAAAGGGCCAAAGAGAAAGTGGTATTTGTATGTTGGTCTTGGCCCTGGGCATGAGATGGCAGGGCATGTCACCCGTGGACCTCGTCCAAGCACTTCATCTCAGACTCGGGATGAAGATCCCGTGGAATTCGAGACCAGACTTCCCCGTCAGTGAAGAGCTCGGGATGGGGACAGCATAAAACAGCAAGGGACAGCAAGGGACAGGGCATGTACAGCCTTGCGGTGCGGCAATGGGAGGAGAGGTACCTGTCGCTCATGATACTAGGCTCATCAAGACATGGCATCCCAAACAGCATGACTGCGCTGTATCTGTATTGGTATGGCCCTCCCTTCCACATGCAACTGCCCAGCCCGGGGATGATGACATGTTCAGTCGCCTATCATCCATCGATGCTCGAGTACCGAGTACCCGCCCACGTATTCCGGCCGTGAGGACAGCCGGCCTCCTGAGCAGCCCCTCGGCAGGGGTGGTCAACTGTACTGCCGCTGCGTATATACCTACCTAGGTAGGTACGGTGTAGAACATGTTTACACGCACTTCGAGTGTTTGTGGGTGGTTAATAAGAGGGTACAGTATGCCCTGTGTGCCCTGCCCCCGGTTCAACGTTCTCCAGCTGTGGCAGTCCCTACAGAAAGAATGATGAAACTTTGGTTGTGACGGCATGTACCTGATCAGCCTCAAGGGCCGCCAGCCACAGCGGCTGTCCGCCAGGGGGAAACCGCCGTATTTGGGTAAAATGGGCCAGACCAAACGGGGTAAAAGGCGGGGGTTGGAAAAGCTTGGCGGTGCAGTCAATCTTGCTTGACCTGGGGCTGCTGGGCTTGGCCTGGGACAACATCAGACAGCCTAAGAAGCCCTTCCCGTCCCTTCCGTGTTTCTGGTCTGGCCGTCGGGCTCATTCACAAGACTCGAGTTGTCGTCACTACCAACCTAGGTAGATAATGACACAGCAGGCTAGCTGGCTCTGAGACGTGGCTGTGCAGGGTGAGAGACAGACTGTCTGTCACTCAGAGAGGCACCAGTAACAGACAACGTCATGCTGTCTGTGACTCTCTCTCTCCCCGACAGGAATGTTTGACCGCAACACGACTTGGCAAATGTTGAATCCTCAGCAGCCAGGCAGCATGACGGCCAGGCACAATCTCCTTCCATCTCATCAGTGGAGACACGCCTTGTCTGTCACTGATCGATCTACTGCAGATCTCAGTTTGGAGCCACAAAGCACTCTGGCAATGCTGCAGCAGCAGCAAATGCCTGGGCCCTGGGCACATAACCCATACAGTAAGTACTTGGTACTTCTCGTTCATAGACAGGGAGCCAAGAGTCTGTTGACACACACTCCCAGAGAACAAAACTGTCGATCGCCGCCGTCTCAGTTTGAGGCGCCAGCCGCCTAGTGCCAAGATGCCAACCGCCCTGGTGTCGTGGCACTGCTCTGCGGCACTGGCAGGACTGGACGACGACTCTTTGTCATCACCCACGTGCTATTGTAGAATCCACGATTCTCTTTCTGGATGAACCGCCTGCGTCACTCCCATGGACGACGACGGATGCTGTCGATCCCGAAGCCAATTCCAAGGCAGGGGTCACTGCCTCGAGTCAGCAGCAGCGCACCATGTATCGCGACGTGTTTGAGCGTCTCGGTAATGCCATCTCATTCCTCCTGCCTCCGCCATCCCTATTACACCTTGACCCCATCGGACATTGAGACCTACTAGTTAACTCACTTGGCCACTCGTAGAAACGCCACAGACGTTGTCAACGGTTGGCCAAGGTACGGCGCAGCCTGACTGTCTACAATCGGCCAATGTCGACAGTTTGGATACAGCGGCAAGGCCGACTCCTGAAAATCGGACATGGCTCCAACGCATGGTTGCCAACATTGGCGAGCGGCTGGGCTCCCTGAGCGTCCGGGCCGACGCCCACTTGGGGGCGATCATCTCGGATTCAGTGCGGCACGGCCTCACTATTCAAACAAATAACGGGCTCAGGAACATTGATTCCGTCGCTCTTATTTCTCACTGATCACTGACACATTGTCAAGGATGACGACTCGCACGCAACAGCAAAGATATCTTCAGCTCAGGTGTTGTTCATCCCGCCTGAGGGCCAGGCGGCTCACGTTGAGATGATTAGGGGCACTATTGTGGATGAGATGATCTGGAGGACGCCACTAGTTTTGCGCATAACCATCCGATGGACACAAGTGTGACAAGCGAGCAGCGTCTTGCTAGTCCAGCTAGTCCAAGGCTGGTTCAGATGCACTCTAGACTCATCAGCCTGCACGACAGCTTCATTGCCAAGTACCCGATGCCCTTTCCATCCAGAGCAAGCCTCCTTGTCATTTCACCCGCTACTAGGGTGCTTTTCCCGCAATTCCCGTCTACGGATGGCCTGGAATGGTGTATCCAGTGAGATGGATTGCGACTTCTGCACGTGGCTATTTGTTCAGACCCGTTGCTCCGTTCCCAGGAGCATCGTGGGGAGCATAGTTCTGTGCGTACTTGACATGTCCATGACAGACATCTTCGGAGCCAGGGCGATAAATGTGCATTAGATTGAGATATCGGTTGCTTGGTCGTAACAGAACAACACGTTAGATACCCAGGTAGACTGCCCGAGGGTCCTGTCAGGTGCCCATGACAACCTTGGAGAAAGAGTCGCCAACGCCTTTCTCCTTCAGCCACGCCTCCAGGGCCGCCATGTCGCCCCTGTTCTTCCGCGTGCCATGCCTGGCCCCCAGGTCATCCGTGATCTCGCTCATGCCGGCAAACTTCCTCCCCGCCGGCCCGCACTCCTCGCGGAACCTCTCGCTGACCTTTTTCTGGTGGCTCGGGATGTCGCCCCAGCTCTCGTTCTTGATCGCGTTCATGTACCCATCGATGTCCCCCGAGCCTCCCTCCAGGCACAGCACCCCGGGCTTCCCCGCCAGCACGAACCCCGTCAGGCCGTACGCCGTCGTGTACGACACCAGGTCCTTGCGCTTTTCCCGTGTCGAGAGGGACGGGAAGTAGAACCAGACCCGCATCAGGGGCCCTGCCTCCTTGTCTGGCTTGGACGAGTCTTCCCGCTGTGGCTGTGACGACGAGTTGCGAAGATACCTGGGTGCGTTCTCTTGGATGTAGTCGAATGCTGCCAGGACATCACCCACGGGCATGCCCGTGCCCAGCTCGGCCAGTTCGGCCCGGGACATCCACGCTGGTTGGCGCAGAGAGTATTTGAGCGGTGGTGGCTCTGTGATTCCCACCTCTGGCGACGTTAGGGGCACGGCTATGCTCATCTGTATCTCAGGCGACTGAGACTGCGCCTGCCCCTGCCCCTGCGCTTCGGAGCCGTCCCCATCCAACGGGATGGTCATGTCGAAACTGAAGCTGGACGGGAGGTTGCTGCCGCTGGGCGGGTCTGAGGACTCGCACCATGACCTTACCCTCTCAATCATCTCGTCTGTGGTTGAATCTGAGCTCCCTTTTGAGCTTGGGTACATTGCCCTGATCAACTCGACCATCGAGAGTTGAGCTTCGAGCAGGTCCCCTGGCAGGGTTGCGCCCACGCATCCTGCCATCTCACACCGGCAGTGCTTTGTCTGATAACCAATCACAGCCCTCTAGCTTCACAGGTCTTCCTGACACCTGATTCGGTTTGCAAGCTCTTCCACAGACTCGATGTGCTTAGCCGTCTATCAGCCAATGTTTAGCTGCTGCCCTTGTATGGTTGAGGGAATTGTGTGAGCCAAAATTTCCCATGCCAAGCCCCACCCACCTGGACGTCAGGATAACTGGCTCATGAGGGCGAAAAGGGTATCAGTGGCTTTGGACAGACTGGCATAAGACTCACATACCGGTACAAGTTAGCCATCAAATCTCAGCTTGGGATCTGTGAATGCTCTGATAGTTCCATACTTCCGATCAATAAGTGCATTCAAAGATTACACACAATTGGCGAGTTTCTACGGTTCACACATGGCGACTGACTGTCTTGGCCAAGAACAGCTTAGGGTCCAACCCTCGAAACAGATATTTTGTGTCCGTCCGGATTCAATTCCCAAGGGTTCCTTTGTAAGCCCACCTACCTTGGTACCTATGTACTCCGTACCTAAGTAGGCATTAATGTTTTCTAATTATACGTTCTTGGGATAACAGGCGTCGCGTCAAGAATACCTACGCCCCGTGAGTCCATGATCAACTGATATGGGTTAAAATCCAAAATCACTTAGTACCATGCACCTGACGATTGGACAAACGTATCCATGGATAGCTGATGAAAAAAGCAGGAATGGAATGCCAGTGCTGGTGCTCATAGCATGGCCCGACAAACAGCAAGCTCGAGCTTTCCCTTGTCGTCCAAAAAATTACATGTACCGTTCGAATGTCAGATTAAATATGCACAATTCCCATGGCATGTGAAAAATTACAAACTGCTCGTGGAGGCCTGACTCTATGCCCAGGACCGTGACAATGAGAATACTCTCGGCAACGGAAAGCACATGGAGCATCGGTGTCTAACATGACTCCATTGGCTACTCGTAAGGTATAAAGTCCATCTATCGCCTTACAATCGAGTTACTTCATGATTATTCGGCCCTATGCTGCCCTACCAGCACAATTGTTTAGACACCAGCTGTTTCTTTGTTCACGCCGCCGCTGGTGACAGTTTCCTCGGGCCTCTCTTCCAGTGGCTGGTTTGCTTGAGTCTTTCTCAGCACTTCGTCTCTTCGCCCCACAGGTATGAAAACATCGTAATATCTGGGCATCACAAAGCCCAAAAGGATAAGCAGTAGCCCGAGATGAGCCAGGATAAAGCCTGCGATCATCATGGGATCGTATCGTAGGGTGTAAAACTCGGGGTATGCGAAGCTGAATATGATGGACAGTACTGGGCCACTTATATATCGCAGAAGTACTGGCCAGAAGACAGGTATCTTCCAATTTTTGCCGCGCCCGACCACCATGTTGAGGTCACGTCGGAGCTGGTTGCCCTTTAATCGGTTTAGCTCATGTCAAAAGCCCAACTCTCTTTGGCTGCACGTGTGCTTGACTTACCGAATAGAATGCCAGGTACCAGAAACGGCTCATCCATTTATTAGCCTTCCACAGTCGAGCGGCAGCGGAGTCTGGGGCCTTTGCGATGAGCACTGCCACCAGAGAGCACAAAACATAGAGTCCAAACCCAGCCCCAGCCCCCGCAGCCGGGATACCGCTGCCTTGGGCGACAGCAACACCAACGATCTGCCCTCCAATGTATCCCACATTGTAAATAACGAAAGCAGGCAGGCCCGTCTGGCTGACGACATCTTCCCAGCGGTACACGGTCGTAGAGCTGACGACCTCTGACCAGACCACAAAGATCAATGCAACATTGTTGATCCAGCGATCTATGCCGTCGAGGAGGTAGAAGCCAAACTGAGTGCAATACGGCAAGCACATGAGGAACGAGAGCAGTGTTAACGCGGTGACGATGACAGGCCTCGATGCCTTTGTCAGCCCCGAGTCAGTAATGAGCGTCGCTACGACGTCCAGCATGACAAACGCCGAGCTGAAGCCAAGCACTATAAGGGTGAAGAAGAGCAGGACAGCCCAGAAATTTGCGCCGGGCATCTGGATGACGGCTTCTGGCAGCGTCAAGAAGCCCACCACAAAGGCGCCCAGCCGCTGACCTGGCTCGGGCCAGAGCTCGAGGAAGCCGACCACGCCAAAGATGGCAAAGGCGGCCACGTTCTCGAAGAGGACGTTGCTGCTGCAGATTAGGATGGCATCCATCACTGCGTTAGAATACTTGGCGTTGTACGAGGCGTAGGAGGTAAAGTAGCCAAAGCCAATACCAGTAGAGAAGAAGACCTGGCCTACAGCAGTCTGCCAGACTGTCCCCGAGGCCAGCTGGTCGCCCCTCCAGGTGGCCCACAGTAGCCTGACTCCAGCACCCGCATTGGGCAGGGAGAGGGCGCGGCCGACAAAGATGATGGTGGTGACGATGGGCAGGCCCATGGTGAAGTATACAACACGGCCCGTCATTCCGACACCGCGGAAGATGGAAACCCATACCAGGAACCAGACGAAGGCGCTCCAGCCTACCGTCTCGCCCAGCACGCGCACATCGTTGTAATTGGTGTACGCCGAGACTTTGGCATTTCCTGCCGTCAGATTGCCGGGGATGGGGTCCGGATTGTCGATAACCGTGCCCATGTAGAATTCTTGGACCTGGCCCTCCCACGGCAGAGGGCTCGTAAAAGAGTGTCGGAAGTAAGTCATGATCCAGGCCAGGTTGACGGTGAAGTACTGCACGACAATAAGGCTGACAAAAACCGGCCCCATCCCCACACCCTTCAGCCTCCTGTTTATGTTGTTGAAGGCGACGACCGTCCCACCCCGGTAGGCCTGGCCGATCGAGACCTCGAGGATGAGGGCCGGGATGGCGATCAGGAAGACGGCGATGAGGTACGGGATGAACCACTGAAGCCCATGGTTGTTGTAGACCACCGAGGGGTATCGCAACAGGTTGCCCTGGCCGGCACAGCCACCCATGGCAGCAAGGAGGAAAGCCATCCTCGAAGGCCACTGATCACGTCCATCTTCGGACTTTTGTGGAGGCGGAACGAGCAAACCGCCGAGCTTCTTCAGTTGTCCCGGCCAGGCCCTCGGACTGCGTGCCAATTTCAAAATGGTACACATGTAGTGATTGGAACTGGAATGCGACGGCCAGGTGGACGGACGTCCACGGTCTCTACCCAAGTACCCGCATGGGGAACATTCTTCTCTTATGTAGCAGGCCCAGGAGACAGATGTACACGCACATGCACACTGCGCAAGACAGAGAACCTGGAATATGTCGGCTGCCCCAACAGAGGTCGGATCATACGTTCGCCCACGTATGCCAAGTGCCCTAGGAGCCACAACAACAATCCCTTCGACTTGGCGTGCACCAGTCGCCAAGGCCGTCAGCCGTAGCCGCGTACCCGGCGTCTCGTTCAACGCGCTATGCTTGTGTGGAGTTGGAGCTTGATCCCGGGCGAGACGCACTGCTTGGCGAGCTGATGAGAAGGCTGCAAGCCTCCACAATTCTTGTGGTGTTGCAGCAAGATCTGCGCCGCTGGTTGGTAGATTGTGATGGACAAGGCCGAGTTGCCGAACTTGCGAAGATTAATTCCCGTCCGTCAGCTGTCGGCCCTCTCTCCTCTCATGGACAGAGTCTGAGAATGGCAACTTGTGCCCCCATGCTCGATGCCTCGGGTTAGATGCTCCAATGCACCCAGTGAATGTACATCCGGTGATACACTCATAGGTCGAAGCTGAATGTGCCAAGTTTATTGGAAGAATGTATCACGCCATCGCAAGCTTGCTCAATGCCTAGGCCGTCCTCGCCCTGGTCCGGCCCCGAGCCTAAGCTTATCTGCAGTCAGTGCTCGTTTACACTTCAAGTAAATCACCTCGGGGCGTACCAACCTTGACCTATCGATATGATGTGATTGGCTTGTGAGCTATCAACGTAAACAATTCCACGAGAGCATGCTCAAGCCTCACACTGCCATCATCTTACACAATGAGGCCGTTCTGCCCAGCCATATTCTCCTCCTTCCTTCTCAAGGGCACCCACCACTTTGCCCTCCGCTGAGCCGGCACGGAAATGCCATTGACGGCCCCGCTCGTCGGGGGCCCGGCGGCGGCGCTGGCCTTCCGCTGCTTTGTACCCCTCCTCAGGCCCATCCGCCTCCTCCCGCCAACGGCAGCGGCCTGAGACTCGGCTGCCTGTAAGAGCTGCTGCTGGAGCTGGAGCCTCCTCTCGTGGCGGCTGAGCGAGCCATCGCTCCACCTGCCCACCTGGCCCTCGATAAGGTCGCCAATTTGACGGACTGCACGCATGCCGGCTCGCGTTTGCAAGACAAATATTAGTAGAAAGAAAGGAACGCAGACCCCGACCACTAGGTTACATGAAGTCAGCTATTCGAGAATTCAAATGGTACTATGTAACATAGGAGTCCATTCCAGGCAGCTATAATATCGCAAGCTACAGTCCACATGATGTGGTTGGAGAAACCCCGGGAATGGCTTACTAGTCACAGGAAACCGCCAGTCGTCGGCTGAGATCGTAAATTCGGTGATACCGAAGACAGACTGCCCAGGAATCAGACTCGTCGTTCGGGATCATCCTGTCATCAAATGACATAGGGTAGTATCAGCTAGGAGAGACTCACCGTGACAAAGGTCAGAGGCAGAAACAACATCGACACACCTGTAAGTATCTTGATGTTATCGCCCTGCTCGATCGCCCTCCGGCTCTCCTTGACCGAGCTGCCGCTAAAGAGCTGCTCCCGAAGGCTGACAATCTCCTGCCTGACCAGCTCGTTGGCCTTGAAGACCTGCTTCAGGTCCTCGATGACCTGCTCCAGCTCCTGTCGCAGGGTGCCCAGCTGCGCCAGGTAATTCCTTCCCTCAGCGCTATCTGGGTCTGGGTGCGGCCAAAGTGTCCGGTCGCGACCCGCCCAGAACTCTGGCGTGAAGGTGTCTGTGTAGGCGTTGATCATCGACTTGATGCCGTCGTTGATGACGCCGAGAGAATTGTAGGCCCAGAAGTACCGCCGGCTAAAGGTGAAATCCGCGTCCTCGAACAGAAGTTTGTCTCGGAGCTTGACGTCGAACATGAACTGGTGCTGTGCCGTAGCCCGAAGTCAGTAACAGTCCCTGTATCAGAAATTCACGAGCTACGAGCTCTATAAGTGGGTTGAAAAATAAATAAAATGCAAGTGAGCTTACCGGAGGAGTGATTAGTTTCTCAATTCGATCATTGAGCTGCAGATACCTTTTCGTAGCGTCCTTGTACTCGGCGACCAGGCGATTCAGGAACACGTACGGACCATTATAGTAGCAGGGCTTCCTGATGGACTCGTTCTCTGCGTGGATATGATCCGGAAAGCACTGGATATTAAGCAGATGGTACGGAGCGAAAGTGTCGTAGACGGCGCCGACTTTGGAGCCCTTCCTGCGCCCCCTTCGCAAAGGCACTTTGCTGACAGGGTCACCCTCCAACGAGAGGGCGAGAATTGAGCTGCACTCAGTGATGTTGATGTGGTCTGGGGCCTTCTTATCTGCAGGACGGTGATCGTACTGCTGCCATGGGGCCGGAGTGAGGCCCTCTCCCACAACAGTGTAATACTTGAAGACAATGAAGAAGGTACTCTGGTGTTGGGGATTCACTTCAGCTGCTCTGTGCATGAATGCCGTGGTCTTGCCCTGGTTTCCCTGTGGAGACACAAGGTGCGAGAAGAGCTCGTCCATGTCGAAATGCTTGCTCATTGCCAGGTGTATGCCGGCGAGGATGGCTGGTGAGGGTTCCTGGAAAACTCTGGAAGCAAGTATCAGAAACTTGTCGGTGGTAATCACGCATGGGTGGCTTGACTAACGTGACACGCCCCACAGCATTGTCATCGAGGTTGACATCCTATTTGTGTGCGAATTGATCAGCGCTCCGAGTTTTGCGGCGACGATGACCTGCGCCGCCCACGTACCTTGATAGTATCCCATACGGTAGCTGGGTCAAGCACTTCGTCCTCTGCAGTTCCTCGGTCGTCATGCATGGTAGTGGCCTGTCCGTTTCTGTCGATGTCATAAACCTCATAAGTGGAGGCTACATTATCGGCAGCCAAGGAATCCGTGTCGCTGCCAAAGAGCGTTGATGCCTCACACTGGCGAATCACCTCCCCGAGCACGGCGACGGTTGCCTCTTTGTCATCCGTGATACTTTTAAGATGGCGAACAAGATCGGGGCGTGTGTAAGATATCTGCTTCAACGGCTTCTGGACGCGCGGCCACCAAGTTGACTCGACTGAGAGAGATGCACTCCGGGCTGATGTGACTGGCAGCAGAGGTAGCGGCGTGAAGGAATCATCGTCACTCTCCCAGGACCCTACTCCGTCAAGCACCTCGCTCGCCAGGTTGGAAAAGCGCGTCCGGTCTGCCAGCTCGTTGGTAAGTCGCCGGGGCCGTCTATCGACGGGACTGAGTTGCAACGAGGGCGCCTCGGGATGGAACGTTGCTCTTGAGAGCGGCACGGGCGTTGTGTCTCCAGTGCTAGGGACAGCCCTCAAGCTAGGAGACTGGGGTGATCTGTCATTGCTCCCAGTCCTTTCCATGCGCTGACCGCCGGGTGCGCCATGCCCATAGTGGCCGTTGGTGGCCTCGTGCAGGGCTTTGAGGTTCTTGAGGTACTGCTCCTGGGAGCGCTCCAAGGAGCGAAAGAGCTCTTCAATACTTCTCGGCGGGGCAGATGACATTGCGATGCAGATACTCGTTGGGAGACGGCGGGTTGAGAGAAATACGCCGACAACCAAGAATTACCCAGACGCCCCGAGCCCCCGACCGAGGAGGACACGAGGGTTTTAATTCTGTAGCAGCCCCATCACCGGCCAGGCTGACGCTCAAGCCTCACTGAGCTTCCGAATCCTTTGCCCTTCAGATCCAGGGCATGGCAGGTGGTGAAATGCCGCAGCGGCCATTGGTTTCTGTCGGAGCTCAGCCGCAATCTGGCAGTGCGGATGCCTTGGTCTGGCAGTCTGGCTGCCGGTTCAGGACAGCTCTGCATTCCAGTCACTTGACCAGGCAATAGACGCCCAATTCATATGTGGGCGTTGCGGGAGAGCCTGTTCAGCTGTCCAGCCCTTGTCGAGCCAACCAACCCCAAGGCAGCATGGCTTCGCCGGTCGCCAAGACGAGCAGGCACGGGCGTGGGGGAAGGGGGGAAGGGGGGAAGGG
>MAVT02001251.1:0-14713 GCA_001702395.2 Diaporthe helianthi | reverse complement strand
TAGCTTTTATACTTAAGTAAGCTTAAGTTATATTTTTTTGAAGATTTAAATATATTAATACTTAAAGTAAAGGTTTTTTAGTATCTTTAAGAAATATATTAACTTTCGTTATTACTATTAAGCTAACTTTAGAATAAAGTACTACTATAATATAGGAATAACCTTATATATTTATATATATATTTAGTACTATTTTTAATAAAGGTATTAGAGTTATATATATAAATAATAGAATATAGTTACCTTATTTAAAGTTATCTTATCTACTTAATTATTTTAAAGTAGTTTTATAAACAAAGATTATCTTAGTTACTTTTGTTAATAAAATATATATTAAAAAGTAGAGCTAAAACTTATAGAGTAATAGTAGCTTTTTAATATTATATATTTTGAATAATTTATTCTTAAAGACCTAAGTTATATAATAAATAGTACTTTTACTTAGTATATAATAAGGTTAAACTAGCTTATAAATTATAGTAGCTTTAACTTTAATACTATTAGTATAAATGAACTAAGTATAGTATAATACTATACCTACTTATATAAAGGCTTCTAAGCTTATAAAAGTAAATTAGAATATTATTATAAAATTTCTAACATAGTAAAACTCACTATATATATTTAAAAAGATATATTATATCTTATATTTCTAAGATACTTATTATAGTTTTAGCTTAAAAGAGGAACTTAGAAAATATAAGTAGTTAATACTAAACTAGTATATTCTTATACTTTATTTAAGCTTTTAAATAAGCTAATTACTAAAATATTAGTATAAATAATAAACTACTTTAAGACTTTTTAACTAAGCTAATTTTTTATCTAAGTTATTTATTAAACTTTAAGTATAACTAGAATATAAAGCTAAATCTTAGCTTTAAAATAAGAAAGGTTTTTTTATATAAAGAGAGCTTTAAGTATAAATTATAAGCGTTATTAATACTTTAAACTATAATTATATAAAATTCTTCCTATAACTTCTTCTACTTTTATAAATAATACCTTAGATAACGATTACTATTAGTAACTAAAAAGAGCGCTAAAACGCGTAGGTAGCGTACTAGGTAAATACTACGTAACTCGCTACTATACTTACAAGACCTACTATATAATACTTTTTCCATTTCTCCGTTTCTAAGTTAGTTAATATATATTTCAATGAAGAGATTCATTACGTACAACGTCGCCGGTTTATATGTATGCGTAGGTGTAAAACCCATTTCAAAAAAAAAGTATTAAAAAGTCTTGTACAATTCCACGTTGAATTCAACTATGCCTTGTACCCATCTTATTGGTCCAGATCTGAACAATTAGACTCTTCAGTACATGTACATCGCAGGTTCTTATTTCTGCATGTGCTAGGATTATAACGATCATCTTGCTGGAATAACAGCTCCCATAACAGCTGCCATTATAAGACCTTCAACGGCGGGGATTGCTTCCGCGAATGATAAAATTCTAGCATGCTATGAACCCAGTTGACCTCTTCTAAAAGAAACTCCAAGTAAAGAGTGCCTCACCTCTCAAGGAGGATTACCTGTACCGCTTTAAGACAAGCTGCAATGTAGCCCGATGAGCAGTCCACCCAGGGGCACGTATGAAGAAAACTTTGTTTATTATGGAGGAACAAGACCTTCATTCTGATAATGCTAACACAGGAGGGTGCTCCTCCAGACTTTATTGTAGTACCCTGGCTCTTTGACTCGATTGGAAACTCCAATAATCTGGCGTCACCCACCCACGAAACTAGCCACGCCATCGATTTGGTTCATCCGGCTGATAATCTACGCATACCATTCACCTCCAATCCACCGGTTGTAGAAGTCCAGACCAGCAGCGGGCTGATCGTATGGAACCATGTGTCCGGCTCCGTAGATCTGCATGAAGGTGAAGTTTCCGGAAGACTTGACCTTGCCATACTCCTTGCCGTCAGCCTTGAGAGGCGTAAGCTTGGTGCTCTTGAAGTCCTTGTGGCCGGGCCAGTCCAGCTCGTTGGACCAAGCCTCATTGCCGAGCCAGTTGCAGATGAAGTCGGCGTCGCCGGCGTAGATCAGGACAGGGATCTGCTCAAGAATGCCAGGGACGAGTAGGTGGAAGGGTTGCATCCAATCCTAGTGTCTATTAGTTACCTGCCGCGGACCTCCAACTCGTGTGTGAGCTGGGACACAGAAACAAGACCTGCACTTACACCCTTGAAAAGAAAGTTCCGGTTAATATCGAAGTTGCAGCTGTCGTAGCTATCGACAGTCTCGACGCCAAGGGCATCCATGACATCCTTCTTGTTGAGGTACTTGTCGATGTTTCCAAGGCCAGGGTAGCAGAGCGAGCCGCCCTCACAGGGAATGCGTACATCGTAGGGGTTCTGGCCAGAGCGCTGGTAAGTGCCGAGGATGTTATTGTTACAGTAAATGGAGGCAGGGACACAGCTGAACCAGCTCTTGCTCTCGTAGCACGAGCTGATCATGGATTGGCAACGAGGCAGGGCATTATCCATGGACTGGCACTCGCTCTCGCTGAGAACAGCGTCGTAGCCACCCTCGCCGCAGGCCATGGGCCGGTAGTAGGGGTATTGAGTGTAGGGGTCCGTGAGACCGTTTCCGATCAGCACAGACTTGAGGTTAATGTTGCGGTCCTTATGGGACAGGATTTCGGAGGCAAACACGGGGATGTAGTGGCCAGCGTACGATTCCTAGTGTGTGTCAGTCGCCTGTCACAGAATCTGAGAAGGTGTGCCCAGGAGGTCCCCAACACAAACAACGGTGGGGCGTATAAGAAGGAAACATGTACTAACCCCTGCAATGTGGAAGTCTTGCTTGGCATACTCGGGAAATTGTTGGAAGAACAGAGTCAACAGGGCATGTACATCCTTGCCGGCGGTTGTGGTGTCGCTGACAGAGTCTCCGCTATAAGAGTAGCCAACATTGACGGGCTGGTCGAGGAAGATGACGGAGGCGTTGGCGTTCCATGAGTGCTTGTTGTAGACGACCTTGACGTTGTCATCGATGGACGAGGGGCCCAGCTCGAAGAACAGGCCGGTGAGGGAAGAGCAGCCTGGGCCGCCGTTGAGCCAAAGGACGACAGGATCCTTCTTAGGGTCATTGCGCGACTCGAAGAACCCTGGGTAACGGAGTTAGCCCACACCGCGAGATACTAGTGGTAGGGACCCGCAACAGGTGACGATCGGGGAACTGAGGAGGCAGGGAGCAGGAGGTGGCGGTGTACATACAGTAGAACAGATGCTTGTCATTGGCCTCGTCATCCAGATACCCGGAGTATTGTTTGACGGTATCGACTCCAAGCTTGGACGGGTCGACGGCCTTGGTGCGCAGGTTGTAGGCCTCGAGGTCTCCGCCGACCAGCCTATGGCTTTCGGCATCGGTGGTCCTCTCGGTCCACAGGGCCTGGACGTTGGCACCCTTGGTGACGAAGTCCCACTTGGAGTCAGGCTTGCGCTCAGCCTTCTTTGGCTTGGTCAGGGGAGGTAGGGCATCGAATGCGCCGGGAACGAGCATCTCGACCTCGTCCCAGAGGGCCTTGGCCTCCGAGGTCATGGCGCCGAAGACGGCCTCGTACTCCTTCACCTTGTCAGCCCACGAAGAGGCGACCTCCTTGACCTTATCGGCGGCATCGCCCAGGACATGCTGGCTGTCCTGCTGGAAGTTGATGGCGGAGGCGGCGCCGACCAGCAGTGCCGAGGTGGCGATCCTCATGTTGACGGTGTTGGAGGTGGTGACGACGGCACGGGACCGATACGATAGAGCTCCGCAGATAGAGAGATAAGCTGGAGTACCGTGTGGGCCGTCTGACGATGGGCCCAAGGTGAGGTTGTAAGGATGCTTGAGCCAGATACGTTGAAGGAAAAACAATGATGATTGCCAGTGATGATGAAGCAGGAAGAGGACAGGAGAGGAAAAGGCTGAACCAGGAAAGGGTGGAAGGCGACAGATGGGGGAGGTAGGTAGGTCATGAAGCTCTGGCAAGCTGTTGCTGTGGCACGGGTACCTTTTTGGTACACAACAGTGCAGGCACTTTGAGAGGCCTGGTGGGTACTCCGTCTGCACATAGCAGGACGACCGTATTGTTAGTGCACCTACCTATGTACCTAGGTACCTACACGTGTACGGAGTAGTAGGTAGGCACCTTACACAGCCACGAAGCTCAGGGTGCCGAGTGCCAGGATGGGGGCCACGGCCAGCTCAGGTGTGGTGACCTGGGGATGGATGGTCGTGTGATGGTCTTAGTGGTTAATCCCGCAGCACCGGGGCCCACGCGGATCCTCTGATATACCCTGTTGTGCCCGATAAGCGTCATCAAGCGCTGCCCCTGGTCCCTCAGGCTGTCTTGTCTGTCAGGTTTGGTCCATCTGTGGCTCGTCCTGGTTGGTCACCAGGGAAGCTCTTACCCAGGCTGCCCAGACAGATATCAATGTGAGCATTGCTGCCTTCCAAGGTTGCTGCCTTCCAAGGTTGCTGCCTTCCAAGGTTGCTGCCTTCCAAGGTTGTTGCCATGGCTCTGAATCGCAGGTCAGACAGGCTGTTGACAAGAGCAGTGGTGTTATTATCCCTCAAGGGTTTACACCGCGCGAGGCTGTCTCACTACGTTTTCTCTCAGCCTTGTCTCATTCCATATCTCCGGGAGCAACTTGAGCTGTGTGTAGGATAACATCTAGCTATATCTGATCTGACTTGGGAGTTCTAACGGCTTTTTCTCCTTTTTTTTAAACCCCCCCCCCCCAAACCAAACTGAGAAGTTTAGTAGTTATGTCTGATCTGGCCAGCTCAATGCATGATGACTTGCTTAGCCGTTATGCGGTTGATATCTAGGCTTTGTAAGAGTGCACAAATACTTTTCTTTCTTTCTTCTTTAAAACTTTCAAAACTCCATGATACACACTTGCACATCATCATCTGCACATCTAGTAAGGCTAAGCCAGCCTGTGTCTTGGGCGAGGGAGGGAGAGAGATTGGGGGGGGGGTGATTCAGAATGAGCTAGCATTTCTAGCAATCTTGGTTAGCCTACTTGGGCAAGTATCCCACGATTCCCACCCCACCTGCGAATCATTCTTATCGATACCAGGAAAAGTGCAGTCGTGCAGCAATGACATAGGTGCTCAAGTAAGCACTGCTTCAATAAATTCATAAACAAACAAACAAACACATCCACACGACTATCTTCGTCACCATACCTACCGTCAGCAACAACTAGACTTGCTGGGTTTTCCCCGGACCTCGACTCAAGAGAAAGGCCTCAACATACGGAGTAACATCACTGAGACTTGGCCCTTAAAGCACCCGTGAGGCAGCAACCCAACCCTCGGAAACAGACTACGGAAACAGGCCACCCACACCCACCTGTCCTCTAGCACAGCCGCTACGATGTCTCGACAAATAAACCAGCCCTCAAACCAGATCAAGCTCACAAATGTCTCCCTGGTGCGCCTCAAAAAGGGCAAGAAGCGCTTCGAGATCGCCTGCTACAAAAACAAGGTCCTGGAGTGGCGCTCGGGCATCGAGACGGACCTAGACAACGTCCTGCAGATCCCAAACGTCTTCCTCAACGTCTCAAAAGGCCAGACCGCCCCCTCCGCCGACCTGGCCAAGGCCTTTGGCAAGGACATGACCACCGACGCCATAGTGCTCGAGATCCTCAACAAGGGCGAGCTGCAGGTCGGCGAGCGCGAGCGGGCCGCCCAGCTGGAGCGCGTGCACAACGAGGTCGTGGGGATCGTCGCGTCGAAACTGGTCGACCCGCGGACAAAGAGGGTCTATACTACGGGCATGATCGAGAAGGCGCTCGACATGCTGAGCCAGCAGGCCCACCAGAACCAGGGGGGGCATGCCGGCAGCGGCAACGACAAGGACTCCAAATCGGCGTCTGCCTCCGCCAGCGGCAGCGTCACGCCCGCTGCGGCGGAGGATGGGTCAAAGCCCGCCGTATCTGCGGCTGCCGCCGCCGCCGCTGCCGCGCAAGTTGCATCCTCGTCATCCTCGTCAAAAGAGTACATCTGGACGGGCGTCACGACCACCAAGAGCGCAAAGAGCCAGGCCCTCGAGGCGATCAAGGCGCTCATCGCCAAGCAGCCAATCCCGGTCGCTAGGGCGAGGATGAGGCTGAGGATTACCTGCTCGACGGGCGTGCTGAAGCAGGCTGTGAAGGCGCCCGCCGCCGAGAAGGGCGGCAAGGACAAGAAGGGGGGTAAGGTTGCGGGGCGAGACGACGAAGAGGACGGCGAGAAGAAGGCGCCGGGCACCGTCAAGGACAAGATACTAGGCTATGTGGAACAGATTGAGAACCAAGACATCGTGGGCTCCGAGTGGGAGCTTGTGGCTTTCGTCGAGCCTGGGGCGTACAAGGGGCTTTCAGACTTCGTAGCTAACGAGACAAAAGGTCAGGGGCGGGTAGAGGTCTTGGATACGGCAGTCACAACTGAGGATGAGTGAATTGATACCATGTGCGCCGTTTGATAGGAGCTTATGAGCAAATTTCATCAGTGCTGAACGCGAGTGCGTGCCTGCGAGCTGAGAGGCTTTCAGACCATGGAGATTAGACTTGGTGTGTGTCCCAGATTTCACAAATGCACGAGTGCCCGTCACAATATTGACCTATCACGCCAAGGCCACATGGCGTAAGTTCCGTGGGCTCTTGTCATAACGCAAATGCCTTTTAATTTCCATTCCTTGTGTTTGGTGGGATACCGGTTTCATTCTGTCGACATGCCCAGTACGGGCGGCGACGCCCTTCTCATAAACAAGACGATGCAAGCCATAACACGCCTGATTTCATCCATGGCGTTAGCAGCAATGCAACCGCGTAGAAAACCCAATGTGTATCCCGCCCAGCCATCCGAGACGCCAACAACCGCCCTCTTCTTTAACCACCCTTCTTCTTGGAAACACCAACAGTCCGGCCACGGCGACCAGTGGTCTTGGTGTGCTGGCCACGGACACGGAGGCCCCAGTAGTGTCGAAGACCACGGTGGGCCCGGATCTTCTTCAGGCGCTCGAGGTCGTCTCGGAGCTTGGAGTCGACACCGTTGGCGAGGACCTGCGAGTCCTTGCCGTCGACAATGTCGCGCTGTCGGTTTAGGAACCCTAGAGTGCCACGAGTCAGCCCGATGATCCATTCTGTCTTCCTCCGCTCCCCCCCTGGTGGCATGCATGCTCTGGCGTGCGTCCACAACATGGGAGCTACTTCAAATTCGGAGGGGTGAAGTCGACGTACAGCTGGGAATCTTGTACTGGGTGGGGTTCTGGATGATGGTGACGATACGCTCGAGCTCCTCGGCTGTGCGGATAGCATTAGCAAACTTGGATTGACTCCATTTAGGGGTGGCCCTCGAGACCTCGTCGGGGGTCGTACAGGTGAGCTCTCCGGCGCGCTTGTTCAGGTCGACATCGGCCTTCTTGCAGACGAGGTTGGAGTAACGGCGACCGACACCCTTGATCTTGGTGAGGGCGTAGACAACCTTTTGCTTGCCGTCGACGTTGGTGTTGAGCAGACGCAAGATGAACTGGAAGTTCGACTGGAGACACACCACAAAGGTCAGTACCTCAACTCAAATTGATTTTTCGGGCCATCGACCGAGTGGAACGAAAGGAGTCGCGTTTACCTTCTCGCCCGACACGAGAGACATGCTGGGCAACCGGGTTGATGGTGTTGCGCCAAAATGTCGTTGTCCTGGATCGCTTTGGAGAAGAAGGTCGGGTGTTGGGTGAGAATTTCTGGTGGGCTTTGGTCTCAGTTAGCGCATATTTTTGGACCCGCACGGAAAAATTGGTAGGTCCGGCTGAAAAGTGGGTCGTGGTCCTTACAGATGATTATCCTCAGATCCACTACCCGCCAGTGCAGATACCGGGCTTTGATGCTCCCCAACGAGGAACTGCGTATGGGGATGAGTCTAAATTTGATTCTCGGATAGGGATTGGCTGGGAAGTATATCTTTAAGAGGTACTGTATATGCCTAGGAAAAGTTGTATTAACATTTGCGGAGATGGCATTAAGGAAGGACATCGCGAGCAACCAGTTGACTTGCTCCGCTTTGGCTTTCAAGGCAACTTCATTGCTACATATGTATGTACGCTTACTCCTTGGCCGAATATAGCCTTCTGCCAGACTGTATTTTAATCTAATCAAACCTGTCTGTATCTCGACAATCCAAATCCGCAGAGCATTCGGGCTTGTCCAGTTCAACCCGTGTGTTCGAGTCACCGCTGGGCTCTCTCATTGCAGTCACTTGGCTGTGAGACCCGAGTGTGAAGACCACTGGATGCAAGAACATAATCAAGTCGGAGTACTGTAATCCGTATATCTAATTTCATTCCCCAGTAAAGCCCCAAGTCGCAATGCACCACAGTAATCCATCTAGTAACGCTTGAAATCGTATTCATACTCGTTGGTCTCGTCTGCTGGGGGCCTGGGGCCTCTAGGTGCAACGCCATGCGCGACGCCTTTGAGGAAAATACATGCAACCCAAACCTCAGGTATTGTAGAGCCAGGTTGGGCATATGCAAAAACGGCAGATCGTGTTGCGGACCGATAAAGATAACTCTTGGAACAAGCTGCGAGATCAAAACCAGTGTACCTAGAGAAAGGCCGACCGCTCAATGTCGACCTCTTCATATATCCACTGTCGCTTCTGTGTTTCGTGTCTGATGTACTAAGAACCGGCGTGCGATCCGTAAGCATTGCATCTTGGTCGTGCATATTCATTCGCGACCTCATGTCTGCTCCCTATCTTGAGAATATAGCTCTCCATGCAGGTGCTGATCAGCAATCCAGCATTGCTGTCTCTCTGCTTGTGGCATTACGTTGCGCGGGCCTGCGCTCTTGCACAGCCCTGTTCAAGAATGCATCTTGCAGCACAGCCATGCCCGGCGCACTGGTGCCGGGCGGGGAGTGTCTATTTCTTCCTCGAGCGTGTTTTCACTGCAGGGGCAGGCTCTTCGGCCGCCTCCTTGGTAGAATCCTTCTTCCTGGACCCGCCCTTCTTTCCCTTTGGCGGCGCAGGAGGCGGCTGGTCACTATGAAGGTGGCCCAGCTCCTCTATGGCCGTGGTATTCTCCCACTGTAAGCAGCGATATTGTGGGTTCGGCTCTGGTGTGACGGCGTGCCTGGTCCTAGTGGCCATCCGCTTGTTCGTCGCTCCGTTCGTCTTCGCCTCCTCCTCTTCGGCAGCCTTTGCTTCGGCGTCGTTGGCTGCTAGGTATGCCTGGCGGTTTTCCATGTGTTTGAGAATCCTGTCGCTAAAATTCACCAGCTCCTTTCGCAGTTTCAGCTCGTTAAACCCGCGCGGGTCTAGCCAGTCGATCAGTTTCTTGACGTCTTTCGGGTCGTCGATGTAGCCCCACTGCCGGGCCGTGAAGACGCTCGTCGGGCCTTCCTCCTTTGCCTTGCGCTCCGGGACGGTCATATTGAAGATTGCCTGGTACTCTTTCTGCCATTCAGGGGCCAGATCAATGTAGCCCTCGCGCTCTAGGTCGTCCGGCCCCTGTATCCAGATGCAGCCATTGGCATAGCCGGCGTCTGCCGTGGAACTGTTTGGTAATCCGCCATAGGGCATCCCGTTGCGCTCAAACCAGTAGTACCGATTCCAGAACCGATCCTTGCCCAGGACCCTGGTTCGCGCGCAGTCGGCTTCTCGAAGGTCGTTGTCAATAACGGCAATTTCTTCTTCGCATTTCTTGATCAGCTCTTCCTTCTTCTGGATCTCCTTCAAGACCTTCACAAACTGTTTCGACTGCTTGGGCACTGCCTTCGCAGCTTCGGCCTCTTTCCTCTTCTCCTCTTCCCTTTCCTTTTGGCGTCTGCGTTCTGAGGCTCGGTCTTGGCCACGCCGGAGGCCACGGCCGACACTCCGTGGCGGCTCCTCCTCCATCTCGGCTGCCTCATCTTCTGCTGGCGTCAGCTCATCGACGTCATCCATTTTGACATCTCCATTAGCATCAACCGCCTCGCGTGTAGGTGATGGCGGAAGATTCTCTGGCAAAAGTATCTTTCGCTCCTCATTCAGAGCCTTGAGCTCCTCGATGCTGGTGTCTTGCTGTTAGTTGCACCGCAATTGAACGAAAGTCTGACACAAAGATACTTACGCCTGCTTCCTCTGACGTTGCCACTCAATCTTGTCTTTCCTGAACCCCGTCATATGCTCACTGCAGTCCTCCATGTAGCCGCGGATGGCTTTCGTCTCGGTAGACAACAAGCAGATGATCTGCAAAGCTTGGGCGCGATAGTTGACGTCCATCGCCGCGTAGTGTTGCCGGATCGTGTCCTGTGTGGCCTCAACATCCCTAGGGACCAGTTGGATGAGCAGATCCTCACATGCAGCCTTTCTCCGCTCCTCCTTTGACAGCTGGTATAGCAAGCCAACCATGATCGTCTCCCAGCCACCGTGTTTAAAATCCCGCTTTCTCAGATGATCAACCCAGTCGTAGTCAGCCAGGAGCTCTTCAGCACGGTGCTTGGGGGCATTTTCCAGTTGCCTCTCCTGCCTTTCCGCCGCTGCTGCTTCTGCCGCCAGCCTATCGGCTTCCATCTTTGCCATGCTACTCCGCGTGGCGCGAGCGGTCGGCTGTGGCGTGGGCTCTCGGCTCTCTTCATTCTCCTCTTCCTCTTGGTCCTCCTCGTCACTCTCATCGTCCGACTCTAGTTCCGGCAGACGGAAGTTGATCTTGCCCCCACCAGCCTCCGAGTCCACCAGGACTTTGAGGACGGCACAATGCATCTCATCAAATAACTGAACCTTAGTCTCCTCTGAAGCGACCTGCATTGCCTCCAGGAAATCATCAAAGGTGAAGGAATCAAGTTGGAATATTTCGCAGTACACGTTGAGGGTGTCCCAGGTTTCCAGAAGGGGGCCGACGGATTTCATGAGTATGTTTTCACAGGAAGACGACGGCTCCTCGACCTCAACAGGCGGATCGCTGCACAAGTAACGGATAGGAGGACGGACCAGATGCGTTGGCTCTACCTTGAGATCCTCGATGGGGTATTTTGGCGGAGGCGGAGGCGGTGGAGGCTCCGGCTGTGCGTACACGGGCGGAGGAGGAGGAACCTGGTTGTGTCGGAAGGATAGTGGAAACTGGAAAGGATTGCCTGGAAGCGGTAGGTGGCCGAAATGGCCGTGTTCTTGCTTTTTCACAATTTGTCCATGTTGACCATGTTGGTTTTGGTTCTTGCTGGCCTTGGGAGGCCTGGCTGCGGGCTTGAGCTCTGGTAATCGGACTGGGCCCTGAGTCTGGAATGAATTGGCCATGCCGGTCACTTCCGGGGGGTGTGACATCTGGTTGGACAACCTCTTTTGCGACTGGGCCTGTTTGCGCTCCTGAACCTTGGTCTCGTACCGCAGGTGTGTCGGAATACGTGTGTCGATCTTGAACTGAGCTGCGATCGTGTCTTTCACAAGCCAAGGAGCCCCGGTCCATGCATCTCTCGTCACCGTCTTCTTCACAAATGAGCGAAGGACGGATTTGGTAAAGACTTTGCGATCGCGCCAGATATTGTTGTCGTCGACGACTGCTTCATGGTCCTCAGAATCATCCAGGCTGACGAAGTATCTCGAAAAGGGTACGGTGAGCGTGCCATCCGGGAGCATTTTACTGCCAAATCTGGCCTTGTCTCTCACCACCCCTGTATAGCGCTCGCCGGTATGAATAGAGACGGTGACATGCTCGCCGGGGTAGAAGTCGCCCTTGAACTCTTCGTAGAGCTTGTCAACCAGGTTGTCGATTCTCGAAATGGTCTGGAATTGCACGCGCCGCAGGACGGGTCCCTTAAGGGGTTCAGGGAAGGCTTGTTCAACTTCCAGTGCGCCGGCGAGCTGGTGGAAATCGGGTCAGCGCATGGGAGGTCGGAGCAGAGGCTGGAAGAGCTTACTTCTGACTCTAGGGCGTCGAAAAAGTTGAGGCCTGAGTGGCCGGTAATTTGACATATGAAACGTTTCTGTGGATCTTGTTAGTGGCGGCGTCGTGAGCGCGGCGCGAATCGCAGCGCGACTGACCTGCTTGTAGAAGTCCAACCTGGGCGTATATTAGCACACGATGGGCCTCAGTGGTTGGGCGAGCACGGCATACCTATTCAGATAGTCCTCGTACGTAACAAAAACCTCGCCTGTCAGGGGTATATACCAAACCTGTCGCAAGAAACGGAAAGTGAGCAATATGCACGGGTGGGCGCGAAGGGGCGCGTCGAAGGGAGGGTGGGTTAGGAGTACCTCTTGGTCGTTTTCTATGGGCGGCGGCTGCAGGAACTGCACCGGCTTGCGCTTGAAGAGGACCTTTGAAATAGGGTGAGTAGGGCATTCAGGGCGATGCGCCGGAGGGTGGAAGGATTCTTGGGGCCATACCATGGTGGATGGGGGCAGGACTGCAGCGCGGCAGGCCGGCCGAAATTCATCTGCAAGGCTGAGATCCAGCCTTCCGGGCCCGAGGGCGAGCTCAGATCAGGATGGAATTGGAGTGGCAGATCTTGTTTGGAGGTGTTGTTGTGCCAGCTGAGACGCGATCGTGTCCGAAAGGCAAAAGGTCGAGACGTGGAGCAGACCCGGTCGTGGGTGTAGACGTGGAGGTGCAGAGACTGCACGGGACTGGGGTGTGCAGTCTCCCGGCGGGCCTTGACCGATCCCAGGTCGGCCTGACTTAGACGAGGCTGCTGGTGCGGGCGCGCAACGACGTGGGAAACGCCGGGAGCGATGGCTTTTGTCGTGGGCGTGTGGGCGGCAGGCCAAGGTCCACGACTGGCTGGTGATGCTGCGGGAGCAGAGGGGGAGGGGGCCGGGAGTGTTGAGAAGGAAAAAGAGTAGGTCGTGAAACGGGATTCAAATTTTGGGAGATGTCCAAGAGGGTAGGTAAGGTAGGTAGGTAGGTAGGTAGACTGGGTGGGTAGTAGGGGCGGCGGGCGGGCAGTCACGTATGCACGCGCGGTACTTGTTCGCCCATATAATCTGGTCTGTAATCTGCAGTATATGGTACATGGATCCCAGCTGGGTACGGAGTACTGGCAACTACCCTGTCTGCCCGCACACGTACATCTCATGTTACCTACAACCCGCACGTCCTTGGTACACAACAATGGCGGGAGACATCTGGACCATGTACATAGTGGATCCCGGCTCGACCAGGGCCCAAGACTAGCCTGGCCCTCCCGGAGGACGGTGACAAGCGACAAGAGGATCCCGTCCCCATCGCCCACACCCGCAAACATTCCCTCCCTCTTGCTCCCCTGACCTGTCCACCACCGCCTCAGCTTTTATATCCATGTTTGTACTCGTTCTGACCGCTCTTGACCGCACAATTCACGTCACACCCATTGGTGTTTTCTCGCCACAGGAGATATCCCTCCCATAGATATATATCCCGCTGCCTTCTCCCGAAACAGCCACTCCCACTTCTGCACCACCCGCACCCGGGCATTATGCCACATGACGGCCTGCAATTCCTGCAGTGCAAGCCCTGAATCTGTTCAACTGCTCCTTTCTTTCACTTCAACGTCTATCCCACGACCCATTCTACCTGGATATCGAAAACCAGTTCAGGCGCAACGCCTATATGGCCACGCATTATATCGAGCGCGTCGTGCTGAGGCGGGTGCTCACTGAGTAGACCATTTTCTGCTTCCAAAGTCCCATCCTTATTTTTTTAGTTTTTGGAAGAAAAAATTTCTATCTCCATGAACCAAAAGTGATCATCACTTGTTGTGCGGCAACTTGCTCAAAACCGCGCAGTCCAGCAGTCGAAGCCAGCATATCTCCATGATGTAGACTTAGTAGGGAGACAAATTTCATGTTCATCTCCCTTCAGCCTCTTAAAAAGTTGTATACATACTCGTTACATGGGTGTAAAAGCGACAATTCCACTATCCAGGAAACCTCGATAGGCGCGAACGGTTCTAAAGCTTGATTTCAAGGGAGCGAAAGTCCGCGACAAGAGGCACAGCCACGAGAGCATCGCGAGAGGCAAATGAGTAGAGGTATAAAGTTGAAATATCGGAAGTGCACAGGTACTGACGTGGTAAACATTCAAGGGCACCCAAGTATTTGCTGCCGCCCTGCCAAAGTCACTTCCCGCTGCCGAGTTATGGAACACTTGCGGTACGCTCTTCCGGACGCCTCGGATTGTGGTGCAACCTTATCAGCGATTTAGGGCGGTACACTCTAGTACACTGTCACTGAGGAACCAGACCTGTTTTGGCCGGCACACGTGGGGCGCCATGCCCTTTTTAGGGCTTAGTTATATACTTACATTTACTAGGCTTTAAAATATATACTACATGCTTTTGAAATCCTTTTTGAAAATATTGAAGTAAAGTGAAAAGTAGGTTTTATACTATAAGAAACGAAAATATTTCAAGTTTACTTATTATATATAAAATTTCTAATATATTTGCTATATAATAGTTAAGTTCAAGATTCTTAGAGCTAGATCACGTAGAAGATTTAGTGTAGTCCTAAGTGACTTTCTTGCTAAGCTTTCCTCTAAGCTACTAAGGGTTCTATAAGTAGAAGCGAGAAGTACTCTTAGTTCTAGAACTACACTAACTTTTTTTTTCAGTCCTAGGACTAAGGGCCTAATTCTTTTAGAGGTTTAGTATAGTCCTATAAAGGAACAGGGCACACTATACCTCTTTTAGAGTTTTTTTTTTAGATATAGAGGGCATTCTATACAGAGTTATAACAATTAAAACTACAAATAAAACTACAAATTTTTACCCCCTTGC
>MAVT02001250.1:0-14713 GCA_001702395.2 Diaporthe helianthi | reverse complement strand
TTATTATTTATTTATTTATTTAGGCTTAGTTTAACTACCTAGTTATTAAAAAGGTCGCTTTTAATATACTAACTTGCGAGGTAAACTTTAGCCTTAATAATTAATATAAGTAAACTAACTTACTTATTTACACTAATTCGTTTAATTGCTATTATTTATTATTAATTTCCAAGCTATATTAATTTTACTTATCTACGTTAGTTTGCATTTGTAACTACTATTTTAAGTATACTAATACTTATTATAAAACCTATTTTGTTAAAATTATAAATATTACTATTTAGAATTTTATATTTTGCATATATATTTAACATAAGGTTAAACTACGTATTTATTATATTTAGATCTTTGCATAAAGCTTTTTAATAGTTATATATACAATTAACGCGTATTTTAAGATATAGTTTTAACGCAACAAATCTTTACACCTAGTTTTTCTCGACAGCGCTACCGCTATAGTTTTAAAGCAAAGAGTTAGCTTTATTTTCCACGTTTTTAAAAACAAGTAAATATCCCTATAAATCCTAGTTAAGTATATATTAAGCAATAACCTCTTTTTTTATTTTCGTTAATCTCTTGTTATTAGGGTAAATATTTTATTGCGTAGTTTAACTAGCTATTCTATTGCGTAAAGTAGTGTAAAGGACTTAATAGATTTTAAATATATGTTAAATGCTAAGTTTTAAATTATTTTGGATAGCTTAAAGAGCAAGTTTAACATTAGCTTCTTTTGTTTTTGTTATTTTAAAAAAGTGCGCGGAAAAACGCGTAAAAAAGATAAAGGGGAATAATTAGCGTAAAAGTAGGCAACTTGTTAGAATAGGCAACTCGTTAGTGTTTAACGTTAAGTAAATTATATATAAACTATTTTACTTTAGAAATATTAGTATATAATATAAAATATATATTAGAGTTAGAGGTTGAGTAAAATATTAATATATAAAAGTAAATTTCAAGGTTTATAAATATATTTATTATACTTTTATAACTTTATTACTTTAAAAGTTATATATATTATTAGTACCTTATATACCTATTATATACCTATATACCTATTATATACCTATTAAATACCTATATACCTATATACCTAGTATATAAATATATAGGTATATAGGACCCTTAAGTATATAAGTATATAAATATATAAAACCCCTAAGTATATAGGTATATAGGTATATAAGTATACTATTACAACTCTAATTACCTTATATTTTTTATTATTTTAAGTTACTATAAAAAAACCTAAGCTACTATCGTAGTTTAAAGTATAAAGCTAGTACTAAGCTTACTAACTATTAGAGAGCTATAAGTAGAAGGGTTAGTTAATAAGCTATGATATTTCTTCAAAGTAAACATTAAAATGAGACAAAAAGCGAAATACAACATTAATAGAAATTCCAGTCAGCACTGCATGTGTCATGAAGGGGAATCGAACCCCTGCCCCAGGCATGGGAAGCCTGGATTCTACCACTAAACTATCATGACAATGTCGGCTTGTGAAAATGTAAACACTATAGTCATAAAATTTGACAACTGCATCAACGTGTGAGATGATTAGAACGTGGACCCTGATGGTTTAAGAGGAACTGGTGTGATGTAAAAGCTCATTCATTGACTCCATGTGCTTTGCAAATCTCAGTGCGCACGGCGTCTCGACACCGTTGATGACTTCAGGATGGGTCGTCGAAGGGATCCCGGACGATTTGGCGCGTCCCTTGATGCGGCCTTTGTCGCTTTGTTTCCCTGTAGGACTTCTTCATATTGTTTCCTTAAGATTGTTTATTCTTGTAACTCATAATTCGAAATGAGAAAATCTATGCTTTTCACCAGAATATCTCTTGTTGACTTTAATCGACCACCTAGATACCCGGCCGTCTCGCACAGAAAAGCACTTTCCGCCATGCCCAACGTATCTGAGATCAATGTTCCCACGGAGACAGGACCATTTCAGGGATATTCTGTGTTGTCAGGATTAAACATCTACTTTCTTGCAGCGCTGCCGGTCATCATCTACCTTCTTCACCTTCGAGCAACCAGGCTCCGAGTCGTTCCTGAGGGCGTGCCATGGGTGGGTTTGCGCAACGAATGGTTCTCAAAGACGAGAGCAAACGTTCGTGAGCTATTTGAATCCAAGGAAAACATTGAAACAGGATATCAGAAGGTTAGATACTTGACTCTTTCTATATCATGGTTTATGTCTTATCATAGGTACTGAATGAGAACACATAGTATGGCAAGCACGGAAAACCGTACATCACACCGAATCTGACCTTCAAAGCCGAGGTGATGTTGCCACCCTCACAAATGTCCTGGCTACTTGCGCAGCCCGATTCAGTCTTGTCCATTCAAAAGGTACTCCTCGCCGATGTTGAGTTCGAATATACGTCCCCGCGGAGTTGGAAGTTTGTGCGGCCGTTTCACGTCGAGGCCTTGAACAAGATGAATTTGAATCTCATGACAGGTGATATGCTTGAAGAGATCTCAGAGTCTGTCGACGAGTGGTTCGGAAGAGTGCCTGGCGAATGGAAAACCGTGGGGGTCCTGGCGTCCATGTCGACCATTCTGACCCGCATCACGAACCGAGTCTTTGTGGGGAAGGAGGTTGCCCATGATCTTGACTACTTTTACTATTCGATCAACTTTGTCAGCAAAATCGGGCAATGCGCTGCCGCAATTGCCTACCTCATCCCGGCCATGCTCAAGCCTGTCCTCGGGCCCCTCGCCGCCCTGCCAGCCCGCTACTACGACTATCGTTGCTCGCGGTACCTCGTGCCGCTGATACAGAAGCACATGGAAGATGCGTCGGCATCAAAGGACGAGCACCACGAGGAGCGCAACCCGGACATGCTGCAGCTGATGGTGCGCTTCGCAGCAAAGAGCCAAGATCCGCTGGACCACGACCCGCAATCTCTATGTGCGCGCATCCTGGCGCTGAACTTTGTCGGCATCCACACGAGCACGGCGGCCGCCATAGGTGCCCTCGTCAACATCCTGTGCGCCGGGCCGGAAGTGTTTGAAGCATTGCGCCGCGAGGCCGCCTCCGTCCTGCACGGCGCGGGAGGAGTCTGGGACAAATCGGCCGTCAGCAAGCTCGTCATCATGGACAGCACGCTGCGCGAGTCGCTTCGCTTCAGCGCCTTCAAGGCTCGCGGCGTCGAGAGGCAGGTGGTGAGGGAGGGCGGTGTCGTCCTGCCTGATGGCACGCTTCTTCCCGAGGGCACCAAGGTCGGCATGCCTACAACTGAGATCCATATGGACCCAGAGTTCTACAGTGACCCTGCCGTCTTCCGGCACGACCGCTTCATTGATAGGGCTGAGCTCGGCATGGTGAATACCACCGACACTTTCCTTGCTTTTGGCCACGGCAGACATGCATGGTAAGTTGATAATACCTGCGCCAGGCCTTCTTTTTTTTTTTTTTTTATGGAGATACCCCATGGGACATCTTCTGTCATCCGACCTCCAGAATAAAAATTAGCTGACTTTGTTGTCTGTCCCCAGTCCTGGACGCTTTTTCTCTACTCATGAGCTCAAACTCCTTTTCGCACACATCGTTCTCAATTATGACTTCAAGTTCATCGACCAGAGGCCCAGGTCAAGGTATATGAGCGACTTTTGCTTTATGCCAGAAGAGGTCTTCTTTAAGACACGCCGAAGAGAGAGGAGTGCGCATCTTGATTTGGAGGGGTGCAAACCTCTCTCATTGTGCAAATACCAATATACCTGAACTACATATGTAAGGCTGTTCGGATTGCTTACTGCATTTAAATGCGGATTTACCCCTGAAGACACTATTCTTGTACTTTCCCTCTTCTAGATTATCTCCTATTGTTAATAAACCTCTCAGCATCTGTATAATAAACTCCTGTGGAATGTGGGCAAGAATCTCGGTAGAACTGGGATAATCGGATCGAGTCCTTGGGTGTCTAATTATGGAACAATCGAGCAGGGTGCCGTGGAACAACACCTCATAAGTTGACCTTCCGCCAAATATGTGATACTTAGGCAGTCTGGACTTCTCAGTTGGTGTATGATTACTATGTACGCGACTAATCCTCCACATAGCGCTCTGGCATAGTAATGTCCTCCTTTGGCCGCTCAATTAGGGCAACCTCGATCTTCCATACCTCGGCCTTCTTGCTGCTACCATTGACGCCATTCGTCCTGTCTTTCCCGCTCACGACCTGCAGTGGGGCGATACCAAGTATCGGCCGGTATTTGTAGGTATGCCACCAGTTTCTGCGCTGTTGCCCCGCGCCGGGCGGGGCAACTTGCTCTCCTTCTGATCGACCAACCTGCTTTCGCTTGCGCAACTTCTCTAGTTCCTCGCCGCCTGTTTCCTCTTCCGCATCATCACTTTCATCCTCGTCCCCAGTTCCATCTGCCCGTGCCTCGGCGTCCGCCATCTCCACATCCACCCACTTGCTTTCCTTGTCGTCTCCGGCCACTAACGTGCGTACAGGTTGTGGTGCGAGTGTTCCCGTCTCCGTCTTGCTCCCAGCCCCACTGTCAGCTCCTCGCTTGCGCTTCCGGTTCTTTGTCGAGATCCCTAACTCCTGCTCTGCGAAGTCTATCGAGAGGTCGATCATGAACACGAATGAAACACCATACATCCAGATTCGTGAGCCTGCCCACATTATACCCTTGATCAGGTCTCGGGTGGAACGGATCTCCTCGGGCAACTTCCACACGGCATTCCTTCGTGACCACTTGGTCAAAGAGCCCTCCAAAGGATTGAACGTGTAGATGCGCGATGTAGCCGTGACAGCCAACAGGATGTAGTCGTCTGGTCCTTCTTCGTCTTCGTCCCGGAGTATCGGCGCGAGCGTGTCGTCAGAGAAAGAGAGTGCTACTGGCGCGTGGGCCAGTTTGGGTATCAGTGAGGCTTTGGGATTACGAACCCATGAGGAACCGCTTTCTGATGCATTCTTCTCGTCTGAAGAGGACGCGCTATCGTCTTCTGCTGGTGCTGCGCCATTCTGCACGCCGTCTTCCCGCAGGATCCATGTGTCGATATAGCCTGCCAAGTCGGCGGTCGCAAGAATCTTGCTGTCTGGCGAAAACCTGACGTGCGTTATGTGTCTTTCGTAGTTGCCCAGACCTCCTAATCGTACATGCTTAGGGATGTCTCTTCGCAGTCGAGCCAGCTTTGCAGGACGTTGCTGTATTGAAAATCCCGACTCTTCCTGTGTTATTCTTGCAATGCGAACCTGACTACCGTCCTCAATCCAGGAAAGCCATTGGCCGTCAGAGGAGATTTGAACTTGTGCGGCCCCTGCGTTCTCAATGATGGATGGGATGCTCATCTTGCGGATCTTCAGTTGTTCGCCCAGGTCAAGATTGGGGATTGTGAGATGAAATGCCTTGATAGATGTGGCTGTGGACACGATAAGGATCGAGCCATCCCTGCTGATGGAACATGAAGTAATGTTGGCCTCTCCCTGGATGAGGATCCTGCCAATCTGCGGAAAGTCTTTCTTTTGTTTTAGGCTGTCAGCTGGCCCCGTGTGCGACCGCAGCACTTTCCAGAAATGAATTTCTCGGTCCCACCAACTGACTAGCAAGCGGGTTGAAGATGCTGTTTGTAACGGTACAGTCTGTGGTAGGTGTGGGAGTGCTCGGTGATTCTCTACTCCGGCCTGGCGCAGAGGAATGACGATAGGAGTGGCATCAGGACCTGGCGAGGAGCGTTAGCAAGACACACGGTGATGCCATCCATCAGTTGTCGGGAGCAGTCTCACCTGCAGTCACGACAACACTCATGCCCAGACCCTCGAAAGAAGACATGGTCTTGACATCGTGCTTGTGGTACTTTTTGTGGAAAACCTTTTGCCAGCGGGAAGGATCGCTCTTGATGGGGCGGTACATAGCTGTTCGCCGGTCCATCCCGCCACTGACGATAGTCTGCCCATCTGCACTAGTGGCAAGGCTCAGGACGTCGGACTTGTGGCCCTGGATCCTCTGTGCCTGAGTGTAGGTCTTGCCGTCCCAGATGCAGACCTGGCCAGTCGAGTCTCCAGAAACAATGTCACCGTTCTTGAGGCACTTCACTGACCAAACAATGATGTCCTTGGAGCCGCCAGTGAGATCCTTGCCCAAAGTCATCTTGCGCAGCAGTTCTCCTCTCCTCAGGTCGTATACGCGGATGGAGCTGTCTGAACAGCCGACCACAGCGACTTGCCGCGACTGGAAGGCGATGCTGACCATCTTGATGTTCTTCTTGGCAGTCTTTACCAGCAGCCGTTGGAAATGGAGGTCGTCGTCGTCGATCGAATACAGCGCGATGCTACCGTCTACGGTACCAGCAACTAGCCTCTGGGGCTGGCTGGCGGCGGCGATGCCATTGTAGGACTCCTTCGTGGGGGCGGGCTGGGCGGCGAAACACCATATGTCACCGTGCTGTCCGTCGCTGGCATGTTTCTTGGCCTTTCCTTTCTCCAGATCCCATTCGGTGATTGTGGACGAGTAGCCGATGCTGAACAGTCTTGCCTTGCCCAAGATGACGTTGCCATCCTGTAAGGTCTCGTCCTCGCCCGTAACCCAGACCAGGGCATCAACGCTCCTGTCGCTTCCACCATGGATCGTGGTCTCGTGAAACCAGCTGCCCTTCAAAGGGTTCCAGATCTCTATGTCGCCATTTGCGCGACCAATGGCTAGCCGAGCCTCCTGCCTTTTCGCAGACAGCAAAGGGTGTGAGAAGGCGACCGCATTGATGGGGGAGGCCGGGAAAGGAACGAATCGGCAGCGGTGGATGTCCATGTTGCCTTGCTCTGGAGCGAGCGAGTGTGTTGCAATGTCTCGGCTCCTCAGAAAATCCAAACTTTTTTTCTCTGCTATACCAGACCCTGGGCGCTATCGATAACTTTTTCTGGGGGGGAGGGCGGCAGGCAGTGCGAGGTTGCAGATGGCCCGTGCCCAAACTGTTGCTCACACTGTCCCTAGAGTACTATAGATACCTTTTAAGTACCTAAGATCTAAGGTCTAATAGAAATAACCTCGTATAAAAGAATATATATATAATCTCTTATTTTCAATAATCTATTTTAAAATAATATTAAATATTAGTTATTATTAAATAAGAGATTTAAGTAAATATTATTATTTAAAATATTAATTTTAAAACTTATTTTTTAAAAGTTATATATTATAATATTACTCTTAATTTCTTATTTATATTATACTAATGAGCTATAAGAATAGCTTCTAAATAATAATAATTTAAAGCCTTTATGACTTAAATAGGTATTTTAAGTATCTATAGGGGTTAAGGGCTCTACTAAAGAACCACGTTCTATTAATGGTAATTGCTGTGCTTTGTGCATGGGTTTGAGAAAGTGGGATGGATGCCCACTACGGAGGATCTCAGGATAGAGGGGTAACTATGACTACACACCTTGATGGGAGACCGGTCATACTAGCTGGGTAACACCCCGCGAAATCTGGTGTGAAGAACACCAAGCTTTTTCCAAATTAGCTGGATTTGCAACCTCTTCTTAGCAACCAACCAAGCAAATCACACACACTCTTCCAGTCCTGACTGCGCCATGGACTTTAACAGCTCGTCCCCCTACCCAGAGGGTGTCATATCCTTCCTGGATACTGACCTGTACAAGCTCACCATGCAATGCGCCGTCTTCAAGTACTTCAAGGATGTGCCTGTGACCTATGGATTCACCAACCGGACTCCCGAGAAGAAGCTGTCACGAGCTGCATATCGCTGGCTGGAGGCCCAGATCACAAGTTTGTCAACTCATGCATACAAAATCACACACAAAACGTCCCACTACATGCGCGCTAACCAGCCCCCCCATCGTCCAGAGCTTGGGAACATCTCGTTGCTCCCCGACGAGCTGCACTTCCTCCAGCAACACTGCAAGTACCTTACGCCCGCCTACCTCGAATTCCTCCAGGACTTCCGCCTGCACCCCCGCGAGCAGGTCAAAATCAGCTTCACCCCAACAGGGCAAGACACTGGAGCAGACACCGATCTCGGCGACATCCAGCTGGACATCAAGGGCTTATGGGTTGACACCATCCTCTACGAGATCCCCATCCTGGCTCTCACCTCGGAAGCCTACTTCAAGTTCATGGACAAGGATTGGAATTATGACGGCCAGGAAGAGAAGGCATACGAAAAAGGAAACAAGCTGCTCGAGGCCGGATGCGTCTTCTCCGAGTTTGGAACCCGCAGGCGTCGCGACTACCACACCCAGGCGCTCGTGTTCAGGGGCCTCGTCAGGGCCAGCAAGGATGCCGAGAAGCGCGGCCTCCCCGGCAAACTCTCGGGGACGAGCAACGTCCACCTGGCCATGCGCTTCGGGATCCCGCCCGTCGGCACCGTCGCGCACGAGTGGTTCATGGGCATCGCCGCCATCAAGAACGACTACCCCCGCGCGACAGAGGATGCGCTGCGCCACTGGGTTTCCTGCTTCGGCGAGGGCGTCCTCGGCATCGCGCTGACCGACACGTTCGGCACCCCAGAGTTCCTCAAGGCCTTCAACAAGAAAATCGAGCGCCTTCCTGACGCGCCCGCCTCTACTGAGCACAAGCCCTCTATTGCGGATGAGTTCATTTCGGCAACCAAGGATGTCATGGCGAAGACGGGCTTGACGGTCGGCGCTCCTGAGGCAAAGACCTATGCGGACGCCTTCACCGGCGTCAGGCAGGACTCGGGAGACCCGGTCAACTTTGTCAGCACCATGCGGAAGTTCTACGACAGCGTGGGTATCAAGGACAAGAAAGTGATTGTCTTCTCGGACTCGCTGAACATCGAGCGGTGCCTGGAGTACAAGAAGGTCGCCGAGGAGGCAGGGTTCCAGCCAACCTTCGGCGTGGGAACGTTCCTGACCAACGATTTTGTCCGCACGACTGACGGCACCAAGTCAACGCCAATGAACATTGTCATCAAACTGAGCTCTGCGAACAACAATGCTGCAATCAAGATCAGGTAAGATGCATCTCCCCACACCATGCGGTTGTGTTGTGCTGACATCCTCCAACAGTGACAACATGGGCAAGAACATGGGTGACAAGGCACTCGTGGAGAAAGTCAAGAAAGAGTTGGGTTATGTCGAGAAGGAGTGGGAGGATGGTGACGAGAGCCGAAGATGGGGTGTTGACGGCGCCGCCAAGGCGTAGAAAACGAGAAGTCAGAACGAAGACCACGCTGTCCCACTGATTGTTTTCAGATTAATATCCGAAAGAGCACAGGAGATTTACCCGCAGAGGCTAGAAATTCTGTCGGGAGAAGAATTTCAGTATACGATCTTGAAGATCGCTGGAGCGGACTGCTTTTATTGTCACGACTCACGACTCACGATTCACGGATTCGGAGCGAGTTGGCGGCTTTGTTACTTCCAAGGATACCACGGGATAGATCGAGTTAGACGGCAGATTTCGCCAGGAGTCTCTAGGAAGCCATCGTCCTCCTATACACGTCTACAGATTGAGAATTTAATTTTGCACCAAAGATTTAATGGTGGGATTGCCGCGGGATCTTCTAAGTTGCTCCAGGGAGGTTCTCAAGTTCTGTCTGTGGCCTTAATATTCGTTTACATACCTAGGTATTTCAAGGGCGTTTTCGAAATGGCAAACTTCAAGAGTTTTTGATTTTGAATAATGGGTTTACTTAGGTCAATACATTCACTTTATAAAAAGAACGCGTTAGGTATATAGTCAACTTTGTTGCGCTTACCGCAGCCATTCTGACCTAGGTACTGTTCTAAAGTTTAGGCATGAATGCAGCATGTGTAGTGACAAGAAACCATAAACAGTCTTATTAGGTATATGGATGGAGGGGGTTTGGGCGGTGCATCTGTAATTATAAGACTTTGCGAACTACATCTAGATCGCATGCTCAAGTGGTCTGAAAGCACTTCGGGTTGTTGCCCAACATCAATGGGTCGTCAACTGGTATTAGACAATGGTCTGTATGGGGAACTCGAGTTCTCATCAGTGGCATCAGAGTGGAGAATACCCTAGGGTCTACAGGTACCATATAAACGGTTCTGATTGACAAGAATTGCTTTTTCTTGTCTTTTAAATATGTAGCGAGATACCTTAGGGTAGGTAACCTCCTGAGGGAACGCACCATAGTAGTTGCACGACGTACAAAATGCATGACGACCCAAAGTCGTAGCTGCGAAATCCAATCCATAGACAGGGCTCGGCTGACCTAGACGGTGTTTACCAGGGGCGTGGTAAGTTACATATGTACACAGATGTCGAGACGACGGCTACGCTGATGTAGGCTTGGACAACTGTCAATGATTGCCTACCTGGATTAAACAAATCCATACCTAAGTACTTACTAAAGTACTTAATGATTTTGCCCGCCCAGGTGCTCGCTTTCTTCAGCCAGCCGGCCACCGATCCAAGTCTGAGGCCTATCTTTCCTTGATAAGCCCCCGCAGTGAAATAGCCGGCCCGATCCACCGACCGACCCACCTCCGCGGAATATCGGAACCTCCACTATGCGGCGTTGCTTCTGCACGTAAATGTTGCATGGGTTCTCCATCTCCACCACGTCTCCTCCAGACATCTTCTCGCCTGCTCAACCCTTGCTCAAACTCAGCAGAGGACTTTCGCTGGGACAGCTCAAGAATGTTTGTCGGCCACTTGCAGTGCCGGCTGAAAGCATGCCCATTAGAAGTCCACCGTTGACACTCTCCTGAAGTCGTCCATGAGCCGGGTGATATTTCCTGTCGCCGCGAGCTAGCTGCTGGTAAATTGCCGACATGTTTACTAGTATTGTCTGCGTCTGCCCAGCAACACCAAGACTGTCTCTGTGCCTAGGTGCGGTCACTGCAATGGCACCCGGGCTACTGGGCTGTAGGTATTCTGCTGCAGCCCCCACCCCAGGCCCAAGTTGCATTGCTCAGGGGTCCTATCTTCCTTAGTCGTCAGGACTGCAAGATAAGAAAGCGACCCAGGCTATTTCCTATCATCGCCGGTGGCGTGCCTTTCTAAGGCCCAGCCGTCCAGTCAGCCAGCCAGCCAGCCAGTCGACGTTGCCCGTTGATCCAGCCCTGGTCCTGGTCCTTCCTGTATGTAACAATATTGCATGCATATCTTTGCAGGCCCCCTTTTGCACTGTCTGATGGCCTTTGTCAAAAAGCAATGTCAGTCTACCACTCTACCCGGTCTTGGGGCTTATCAACTACTGGCTTTCTACCCAGATATGGCGAAGCCCAGCTGCACTCCCCAGGTCTTAACCCCGGAAATTACCAAACAAATCTTGTGTAATGCCCATGGGTGTCAAGTGTACCATGATAGTGGTACCAGCATCGTGGTGATATTTAGGGCTGAGCTGGGTGCCGATACTCCATCAATGATATCTATCCCCTTAATTCCAGCCGATGTCTCATCCAACCTATTTCTCTTCCCAAGTTTTCCATGGCTTTTCTTCTTCTCTCTGCTCTATTTCTCAGCAGAGGCTAGTTGAGCCTGTCAGTACCTAGTACACCATTTATCTACCTGCCCTGAGAACTTGGAAGACCGACAGGTGTTGGCCGCCTCACAACCTTGGAATCGAGCCTAGAAGTCTAAGGACGCTCGCAACCATGAGCTTGGGCGACGAGCACCAGCCTGAGGGACAGCAGAGCCCCGAGCTTGGTGAGCATTCTGGGGACGAGACTGTGGCTGCGGTGCAAGATGGGACGGTCATCAACGCCTCTGGTTACAAAGACCAGCTGAGGCGGCAATATGGCCTCCTTGGGCTCGCGGGAATCGCCCTGACCGTCGACAACGCCTGGATTGCCCTGGGCTCCTCAATATCTGTCTCCATCGGTACTTGGCCCCTGTTCTGATGACATACTTGACTTACACTGATACCTCGTGTGTCGTTCAACATAGCTAATGGAGGTCCTCCTGGCCTTATCTTTGGCCTTATCGTGGCCGTCTTCTTTTATTCGTTCATTGGTCTTGGACTTGCTGAGGTGTGTGTGGAGGCTTGGCTCTTGCGTACATGCCCCTGACCTTTTCCTGATACCGACTTACAAGTGCCGGCGGCGGCACCAGTAGACGGAAATGTCTTTTTCGGGAGTGATTTTGGGAAAATGTGAGAACTAACAATAACCCTTTGCACGGTAGTTCTCGAGTAGTGTGCCAACCGCTGGCGGCGTCTATCACTGGGCAACGATCGCAAGCGGACCAAAATGGGGACGCGTTGTAGGCTTCTTCACAGGGTGGATCAACTTTTACGGTTGGATGTTCGACCTCGCAGCGCTTCTGCAGATCACTGCCAACGTCTCGGTCAACCTCTACGTCGTCTACCATCAGTCGACTTACGTCTACGCCGCATGGCACGTTTACGTCGCCTACCTCCTCATAACATGGCTCTGCCTGACGATTGTAGTCTTCGTCAATCGAGGTAAAAGAAAGAAGCTTCTAGATGCAGTCTTTACCCCTTGAAGGACATATTTATCCTACCCCCAGCCTGTGGAAATAGGCTATGATCATGGCACCTCACGGCCTCCTTCTCGCCAGATCCCTGTGAAGCAACATTTCTATTTCTTAAGCTCTTTCACGGCTGACTCCTAATGCTATAGCTATTCCCCATACCCAAACGCTGGGCATGCTCTTCGTCCTTCTGGGTGGGGTTATCTCCATCATCATCGTCGCCGCCATGCCGAAGCAGCACGCAAGTAACCACTTCGTCTGGGGGTCCTTCAAAGAGAACAATATCACTGGATGGCAGGACGGCGTCGCATTTCTGCTCGGAGTTCTTAATGGGTGCTTTACGCTCGGAACAATTGATGCAATCACTCACATGGCCGAGGAGCTTCCGCATCCAAAGAAGGACCTGCCCAAGGCTATCGGCCTCCAGATAGGGCTTGGCTTCCTCTACGCGTTTGTCTTCGCCATCGCAATCTCATACGCCATCACAGACCTGAGCGTGCTCACTACCGGACTCAACACGTATCCACTGGCAAGTATATATAGTCAAGCAACCGCGAACGGAGACGGGAGTCAGAATCTAGGCGCACAGTTCGGGCTGCTGTTCATCATCTGGTGCTCCTCGTTACTGTGCTGTATCGGGACCATGGTCACGGTAAGTGTTGCCGCAGGCCTTTGGTTCCCTAGCTCTAGGGGGCCGTGGGAAAGCTAACAAGGTGCGCTCAGAACTCCCGCATCTACTGGGCTCTCGCCCGTGATAACGCGGTGCCCTTCTCGGGTTTATTCTCCAGTGTCTCGGAGCGGCTCTCGTGCCCAGTACCGGCAACGCTCTTTGTGGCCGTCGTGGCAACCGGTCTCGGCGCCATTCCCATCGGCAGCTCGACGGCCTTCCTCGACCTCACCGGCTCCTTCATCATCCTCACGACGATCTCGTACGCGATACCATTCATGGGAAATGTCCTGACCGGGCGGAGGCATTTCCCCAAGGGCCCGTTCCACCTGGGACGTTGGGGCACCCTCGTCAACCTGACGGCCGTTGTCCTCGTCACCTTCTTCGACATCCTTTTCTGCTTCCGTAAGTGCCTCAGAATATCCCTGGTAATTGTCGTTTCCCGGTCGGGCGAAGGAGTCGAGTGTTAGGACCGATATGCTGATCCGCCTGTCTTCACCAGCCTTTGCCTTACCCACCACCACCGAAGCTATGAACTACAACAGCGTGATTACGGTAGGAGTCGTCGTCCTCACCGCGGCCTGGTGGCTCATTCACGCGAGGAAGAACTACCCCGGGCCCAAGGTGATGACAATGTATATTCTTGACGGGCAACTGGTCCAGGAGCCCCTTGCGGCGGGTGGTCTAAACGCTGAAAAAAAGAAGAAGGATGAAAAGTTCTAAATATGTCATTCTGCGATGGGTCCAGAAACCTATTAGGTAAGCAGGGAGACATAACATAGAACCGAGCCGTGATGCGGATGCTAGAAAAATATATGTAGATGCCTTCGTGTTTAAGGAGACATAGGCTTTAAAGTTTAGCTATACAATGTTTTTTTTAACTAGATATTTATTAATCTAGCTAATAGTTTAACTATTTTACTAAAAGCCCTCTAATTTAGAGTATTTAAAACTTTTTATAACTTTGTTATAAATCTTTTAAGTATATAACTAAATAGTATTTTAATACTATTTTACTATAAATTATAATTTATTACTATTATTAATAACTATATAATAGTAATATAATAATCTTATAATATAATAATATAGAAATAGTATACCCTCCTAAGTATAAGGTTAAAAGACTTATAATTATAGTTTTTTTTAAATAAAGTTAATTTAACTATGTCCTATCTCTATAACTAGGGTATTCTTTAATCTTATTTATTAGAGCCTCTTTTTAAGCTTAGCTAACTTAGTTTTATCTACCTTATTTATAAGGTACTTTATAGGATTCTTAATTTTAAGTTTAAGAGCCTTAAAGGTTTAGAAATATTCTAATTCTAACTTAAAATCTCTTAAAATCTCTTAAAATATAATAACTTTCTTTATTATTATTAAATTATCTTCTAAGTAAAGGGCTACTCTAATAAAGAGATAAACTTATTTATTTATCTCTATTTCTATTACTATTTATAAGCTATTAGAGCTATATATCTAGATAATAAAATATACTTACCTTACTTTAGGTTATCTTAGTAATTTATTTAATTACTTTTAAGTAGTTTTATAGAAGAAGGTTATTATAAGTAAGTTATCTTAGTTAATTTTACTAGTAAGATATATATTAAAGAGTAAAGCTAGAACTTATAAAGTAATAGT
>MAVT02001249.1:0-14729 GCA_001702395.2 Diaporthe helianthi | reverse complement strand
TATTATTTTCTTTCTATTATAAGAATCGTTGATATCCTAACATATATATATAAAACTTTACTTTTTTATTATACTATAAATTTATAATATTATAATAACTATTTATTTTCTATATAACCTAAGTTATAAACTTTTAAGTAATAAGTAGTATTTAAAAGTATTAAATATAAATAAAATAAGTCTAACTTCTAATTTTTTAGTTTTAGTATAATATATTAATATTTAATTATAAAAGTAGCTTTAATATTATAAAGGTTATTAATATTAAATCTAAATACTTATATATTATATTTTATAAGTAGTATATATAAATAAAGTAGATAGACGTTTATAACTATTTAAAACTAGTTACTTATAGTAGGAAATAGGCGGGTATGTATAAGTTATTAATAAGATTTTAATTCCTCCTATATTTAATACTAGGCTTATAGTAAAGCAGCGTAAGGCCTTACCCGCCGATGGTTTTAGGATACTCCTAGCTCATCAACTCATGTACTTTATTAGCCATATATGCAAAATTTCGATCTTCAGAATCACTGCCTACAATTGCCTATAGTGCCTCATTCTCGCTGGAGGAAATAGGTCTTGTAATTTCCCTTACCTCCAGGCAGGTCGTAAGTAGGTCAGGGACTCAGTGCTATCTACCTAGGTAGGTACCTACCTACTGCAACGGCCCTAGCAGCGCACTTAGACTACTGGTTTTAAATTTATGAGCTAACTACCTAGGTACCTTGTATATTATCGCGGAGATCGCGGCTGAGTGCACATGTAAACGAGCGAACAGCGATGCTGGCGAGAACAGTCAAGAGGATGCCTCGTCAGTCAGGCAGTCAGTCGGTCGGTTACTCAAATCATCATTCAATCACTGGCGAGCCATATCCCGTCTTGCTCGCCTTTGCTGTCTTCATGATGGCACCCAGCATGTGTCTGGCCATGCTGCTCACGCCCATTTAGTCTTCAATGGGAATAGGGCGAGAGAAAAGAGAAACCCCATTAGGGGGTCCACCCAGAGGTCTTCTAGTGTAGTGTACTGTATAGTCTACAACCAACTACACGATGCTGCCCAGGCCCCAGGGATGCAATGGTGGAGGAAGGTGGGGACGGGCAGGCCAGTTGCCCGGTTTTCCTTAGTGCTCCGACCACTGGGGTTATCGGATACCACAGGGGCCAAAAAAGAAAACGGGGATCAACGGGGCAAGGTTCTGCTGCCTACTCCACATGTAGACATACCAGTTGGCCTAGTCTAGAGCACCACTAGCATTTGACTTTATCTGCTTCCCCGGACGGACCTCTCTCGCTCTTCGCTATCTTGACCGTGACCACAACTTGGTTTCTGTCCCATCAGTCTGGTTCTACACACTATAGTCTTTTGTTTGGTTGGTATGTTACTCTGATGCCCCCCCCCTGAACAAAAAGACTTCGTTCTCCCGTTCCACCTCCAATCTACACCACCTCCTCACTCGTCTGAACCACTTTCCACGACCCTTTCTGCCCACATCGGTTGGTTCTCTCCAGCTGACAGCTAATACTCCAGATTCAAGTCATCTGATCTTGTACGAGTGGAATTCAACACGGCCGTTCTATCTGGGAGCAGCGTGTCTGTTTGTCCATTCGCTTGCCCGCACCTCCCCCTCCCCCCTCTTCCTTGCGAGGCTCTCCCCCTCCCCATAATGGCAGATGACCGCGATCGCAACCACGAGTTCGGCCACGACATCGATGTCGACAGCAACGACAGCTACGACGAGAGGACACAGGGCTGGGTGCTCGAGCTAGAGTCCATACACTCCCTCGGCGACCCTCCCAGCGCCCCGCCCTCCGAGTTCGGCGGCTGGCAAGATGAAATTGTTCCTGCCGGTTCGATCAGTACCCGCGACGTGCGCCTTCCCGGCGCCGCAAGTCGACAACATCAGCCCTCGCAGCCCCTCCCCGGCGCCGCCGAGTGCCTCGACTTCAAGAAGACACGCAGTGGCCGCTTCAGGCCCTACAAGCAGAGCAAGCTTCGGAATAGCTTGTTAGGCGCCGTCGGCTTCCTCGAGGCAGCCAACGCATGTGATTTCGCGGCAAACGTGTGGAACCAGACCCCGGTTCCTCGCCATGTACTCGTGCTCATGGGCCTGGGTGGTACTGCCGCCCTGGGCATGATCTACTTCTGCATCAAGGACGGCCGCCTCAGCCTCGCCAACCTCCGCGCTCTGAGGGAAGAGCGCCGCTACTTGAAAAACCAGCGCCCGCTGTATCTCGACAAACCAAACATGCTGCGCACAATCGACTGCTTCCTCGACATGAACACGAGGGAGAGCGGCACAGAGATGGTTGACCGCATCGGAAGCGACACACTGCTGGGCATTTCGGCGTTCATGGTCGGTATCGGCACATACATGGCCATGGATGGGAACCATGACAGTGCGAACTACAAGGCGAGCAACCTCTTGACTGGATATATCGGAAACACATTCCCCGCCATCTTTGGAGTCACGAATCTGCTCTGGTCCACTTACGTCTTTGTGCGGGCTAAGAAGCAGCAGGCTGCGGCATTGAACTACGTTAAAGGCTCGACCAGGATCTCATCGATGCTCAAAAACCGGACGTCCAGCATCCAGTTTCACGCCGCCCTGAACGGTATCACGGGCATCGTTGCCGGTGTGGCCGCCTTGATTACCGCCACGCAGTGGTGGGCTTATGTCCTCCTCGTGCCCTGCATCCTCACGTCAGGGACCGTCAACATATTTTGGCGCAAGCGGGTCGGCTACGAGCGGCCTTTTGTGCTAGGCCAGATATCGTCCATCGATGAAGATACCGTTTTTGAAGCCTTGAGATATGCAAACGACTGCCACAGAAGGGTACTAAGAGTCAAGGCGTCGGGGGAAAGTGACGCGTTCACATCGCTCGTGACGGATCCAAACTCGCTCATGTGCGCGCTCGACGTCATTCGAAAGAATAATTTGTTCGAGGACTTTTGTCTTCGAATCCTCCGGGACAAGGGCCTATCAGGCAGGCTGTTTGGACATGCCGTTTTCGCCGCCAATTCGTCGGTGTATGGACCTACGATAGACTGGCACAGTCTAGCCGAGATGCGGGACGAGGTGCTAATGAAGCTGCTCCTGCAGGTCGCCAAGGACCTACTAAACCAGGACGCCGAAAACTGCTTCAAGTACCAGGAAAGACATTTACTAGAAGTGCTTGGGTGCTATATGTGCAGAGGCGCCCAATTTGGGAGGTCTAAAAAGGCGAAAGCCAGGAAACCGCCGTCGCAGCGCGTTCAGACCAATGTGCACACCTATGCTGGGAGGCACACCAACGACTGGCTTTTCGGGGGTTTCTCGCTCACCAAATCGTTAAAGAAGGTGTTCCGAGGCTAAGCATTTATAAGGAGGGCACATACATGTCATTTTAATCGTAATTATCGCACGAGCTTGATAGCATTGTTGGAGTTTGTGGTGTTTGCTTTCACGGTTGGTTCGCAACCGTAGCATCGAGCGCACATCGCTTGTACCCTGATTTCTCTGGCGGAAGGAATTCAGGGTGAAAGTGAATAATGAATTTGATGAACCAGATAAAGGGTCAATTAAGACATCATCTTTAGCCAAACCAAGCTTCTCAGCCCCAAGACATTTGCAGCAAACCCGACTGGCTCTATGGAGCCAGCCGCACTCAGTTGCTCTCGGGCGCGTCCTTATCGGCGCCGATAAGGACTCGGATGCAGTCAACGCTGTCCTCTTCCGCGCCGGCGACCACCTCCGCCAACCGAAGGCAACTAACTAAGCAAACCAAGACACCTCACACTCTTTCGCCCTTTTTCTCACTTTCCCTACACCAACAACATCAAGTGAAAAAGCCCGCTGTACTTGGGATTCCACCACGTAGCACATGCAGGGCACGGTATTATAAAAGACGTGAATCCAGCCACACAACCGAACAAGCGAACGCCCCTCTGTCACCGAAAAATCGCAGCACAGAGAGGAAGAACCCATAGACGGCCGTCACAATGTCCACCGACCAGGACACCTTCACCTTCCTCCCGCTGCACATGGACCCGCAGTCCAAGGCGATAAGCAGCGCGCACCCGTCGACGTCGTCACGGGCGCTGGCGCAGGAGCTCGAGACTCTGAACGCGCTGCACCGGTCGCTGCTGTCGCTGGACCACCCGGCGGTGGTGCCGCCGCCGCCGGTGCCGGTGCACCCGAAGCGGTCCAACCAGATCACCAAGCTCAAGGAGAGCGGCAACAAGGCGTTCAAGGAGGGCAAGCACCACGAGGCCATCAAGTTCTACACGCTCGGGGTGCAGATGGCGCTAACGAGGCCGGCCTGGGAGCCCATCGGGCTCATCCGCGACGAGAGCGCCATGCTGCTGTCCAACCGCGCCCAGGCCCATATGGAGCTGCGCGACTGGGTTGAGGGCTCGGCCGACGCCGAGTGCAGCGTCGAGGCGAAAAAGGTCGGGAACCCAAAGGCGTGGTACCGCCGCGGCAGGTGCCTGTTCGAGATGGGCAGGTACGAGGAGGCGAGTGAGTGGGTCGGCAAGGGTCTCGAGATGGAGGGCGAGGACGGGGATCTCGCCAAGCTGTTGAAGGAGATCGAGGCCAAGCTGCCCAAGTAGGGCGGCGCTGCAGAGCGTCTGGGTGGTGGTGGTATTTGGCTTGTGTCTATGGCTGAAGATGGTGGTTGCGGCCGCATCAAAAGAGGTACTTGAGACAATGGCAGACTGCCGTGTCACAACAAACTCACTGGCCGGGGATTTTGCAGTTCGAGGCGTTTGGCGTAACGCGGGGGAGGGGGGGGGGGTTAACTATTTCTTGATTATATCTCGATAGCAGCATCAGCAGCAGCAGTGCTCAAAAGCATGATACTGGCTACAAGAGGCATGCTGGTGGTGTATTCCGGCCGTGTCACCAATTTCTGTGCAGGCTTTGCGACACGTCTCGCTGGGCTTGACATTATCGCATCCAAGAGGTTGCGGATTCACTTGATGCCGTTTGAAGATTTCAAATCCTAATAAATGCTGTCCTTCCTGTCTGAGCCGCTCTGCCACGGTGGATATTTGACGCAGCACTCCCTCCACCAAAAGAGACAAACCCCAAGATGACGGGTTGTACCATGACCACACGCCCATCTTCCACTAAAACAACGTAATGCTCAAGTCGGCGTAAAATTCCCTGCGCCGTGGATAAACCACCGGTGTTTCATGAAATGGTGATGAATGAGCGACGAGCAAGGTGGGGCAGACTTCTGTCCATCCCCATTACCGCTAGACAGGATGATGGCCCCTCCGAATGAAGCCTACTCCAAACTCCGTTGATGCTTCTGGACTATCTTCTCAGCTTCTCTTTCGGGGTATTTCTTTCTTAGACACACGTTGCTGAATCAGTCCCGTCCCGTGTCGCTGAGTCCCATGGTGCCATGGTTGTAGATTGAGATTCGTAGTCCGTGATTGATCTTGTCCGTAACAGCCTTCACTTCCGGTCGGCTGGTGTTCCAATCTGTTGATGCAGGTGCTTATACTGCCTCCTCCTTCTCAGTCACGCTCTTTTGGCTGACTTTCGAGGGTGTCCGCTTCCGCATGACGGCATCCTGCGAAGACATCCTCCGGTCCAGGGCGCGCTCAAGCTTGGCACCGAGAGCCAGCTTCTTCATCCGTTCGCTTTGATCCTCGTCGAGGAAGACGCGCTGCGAAGAGAGGGCCTTGTTTTCCATGAGGCTAAGGCGCTTCTCGATATCGCTGATCTCGGCGATGGCGCTATCGGTGGTGTGCAGCGAGGGAGACATGGAATAGGTGCTGTAGCGAACGGAGGCTCGGGACTGTTGGGGGATTATCGTCAGCGTAATTCAGTACACAGAGCAGTGAGGGAAACAATGGGGTTGAAGAGGGAATAATAATAGTAATAACAGCATAGCCGCTTGTAGCTAGCGACTGTTGGCAAGCCACAGCGACAGCTGGAATGTGGAGGGCATACACTAGATGGGGCTCAGGGGCAGGGTGTGTGTGGTAACAGACAAGCGCAGTGTTGCGCTTATGTAGGATGAATTATGGTTCACTGAGTGGCCCCATTGACGATCGGCAGAAATTTGAGCCAGAAGGTGACGTACCGAAGGCGCCATAATTGGGCGAGAGGATTCCAGAGAAGTGGGCATCGTGCAAGGCCAGGAGAGTCGCGGGTGGTGGAGGTGGGTGTTCGGTGGCTGGGTGGTCTTTGTCTGTTGCGCCGTGTTTGGCTCTTGTTGGGGCACTGGCTGCTGGGAAGGGACGAGAACACCGGTACAAGGCAGGAGAGAGGGCGAGAGAGATCGGGTCGAGAGGGCTAATGCAAAGATTGAAGGAAGAAGGAAGAAGTAGAGGGCTAGAGTCGGGGGAGAGGCGTTGTGATGAGGTGGGTTGGTTGAAAGGGTGGCTACACAGTACAGGTGGGTGTGGGTGGGCAGATAGACAGTGGGAAGGACGGGGTTTGTCCTGCGTTTCAAGTCTTGACGGCTCTTCCCTCCTTTATGGGCAAGTTCGGATGGACCAGTCACTCATTGGGTTCAGGCCCAGCGAGCATGCACCCCAGTGAGTTGGGGCCGAACCGGACGAGAGCATGTATCTATCTAGGGTATATTACTAGGTGCTTGGTGAAAAATAAAATGGCTGTCCGGATTGAGGGGGGTCTGGAATTGGATGTTTGATCGGATAGTGGAAAGGAGTGGACAGGGCAAAAGGTCGGAAATTGGGAAACGATAGGGTTAAGACGAGATCGGAGGCCCGCGTGGGGAACGGTGGTGATTGTGGTTTGTTGCTGGCTAGCAGATCCAGGTGTTCAAAGTGTGCTTTTGGCGGGAGGGAGCAACTGTCAGTCTGCCACAGTGGATTGGGCGGGCCAGGCGGACAGGCGGACAGGCGGATTGGGTTGCGTTCCGCTGTGCTGTGAGCCAAGGGCCTTGCGGCCTGTCACCAAGGTCCAACAGGATGGGATTGGCTATGTGGGCTCTCGGACCCGGGGTCGCTTGCAGTAATGCACTTGGGCATCCCTGAGGGTAGCGACGAACCTTGCAGGCCTGTGGGCCCTTTTCTTTTCAGGAGGCAGACCCACAAGCCGCCCCAGCCCCTGCATCCACGTACCGGGCAGTCGCAACTCAGGCGCATGGCAGCAGGGATCGAATCAGCACGATGGACGCAGGGCCAAGAGATTCGACCATCAGAGCTGTCAGTGGTGCGTCTACACAAGTAGTGTAGGTACCTAGGTACGGAGTACACAGTATATCTCGCCGTCGTCGTCGTCTTCTCTCCTCTGACCCAGTCAGGCTGTCAGGCAGGCTGTCAGGCAAGCTGTCAGGCCGTCAGGCTGCAGGACCCTGCGGTGAGAGCATTTCATTTGACCTGCCTTGCAAGTGTCTTGATTGGGATCTTTGTACTACATAGCACCTGGCCATGCACTACGACAGCACAAAACCATGGTACTGACTGCCTAGTGCCTAGCAATCAACCAGGCAATCGGGTCAAGCAGGTTACCAAGCAACAGGGCAGCCATGAGCCACGCTCCGCATAAATCAAAGTTAGGTTGGGACACGGCAAGGTTTGGCCTACTGTTTGGACAAGGCACATTCAGTTACTTCAGTATTTTGGTGCGTTATTAGTCAGCTTGTCGGTGCTGTATCCGTACCTGGGTAGGTCGGTACTGTTACACTACATGTGTAGAATCTTTGAAGTCAGGCTGCAGTGCCTAATCGATAGTCCCCATGACAGACGTCGAAAAAGCACTTGAGGGCACGCAGACTGACTCAATCCCCCCACCTGGGCATCAGCTCTGGGTTCAGTTCAGGACGGACGAACCCCACGTCCAAAACACACCGCGGGCATTATTCATCATTCTTGCAGACCAGACGGGCAGATGCAGGGTCGGATCATTCCTCAGGAGGTGCAGTGGTTTTTGGTTGATCCTGCAGCTCATTATTTGGGGCCCTCGCCCTCAAGTCCAGATGTCCCAACTCCTGTCAAACGTTATCTGGGTCAGCATGCAAGATCTGCCACCCGCCCTCTACCGTCTGCCGTCTGCCGTCTGCCGTCTGCCGTCTGCCGTCTGCCGTCTGCCGTTTGCCGTTTGCCGCCTCCAGCCTGCCAGCCCTCAAAAGCCCCATCTCGCAGCCGGAAGGAAGAAAGGAAAGGTAGAATGAAACATGGACACACCCTCTCCCTCCCTACTTACTGTATATACATACAGCCAAGCACATTCAGCACCATCAAAACCATCCGAATGAGCAGTGAGCTTTGAGATGTGAGCGCCTGACACTGACACTGACACTGACACTGACACTGACACTGACACTGATCCCACATCGCTCAGCCGGCGGGGTTACATTGGTGGTTTTGCTTGCACCACACTGCGGTCTTGATTAAGTTAAGCGGCGGAGCTCTTACAATAGTTAGCGCCCCGGGGGTTGACGCGGCGCCGGGTCACCTCAAGATCTTGACTCGTTAGACTTTGTGCCTTCTCGTCTCGACTTTTCTAGCACACGGGGGCCGACCCTGACGGCATCCGTCAGTGGTCACTTCGTGGGCCCGTGGCGCAGGCAGCCCCCGTCCACTGATCCCTGCCTCGCATTACGAGCACGTGGCGCACACGCCGTCTCACCCACGGCACATAGCACGTCGTACCAGACTGCAAACAGCACAGACTCTGGTCTACCGGTAGCTGAGCTGTTGGACAGCCAGAAGTTGGAACAGACATGCCCACGACACAAACATTGTTTCTGCCAAAACGCCAGGCGCCACAGGTCAACCTGTGCCCGCCCGCTACACACCTGCCATCCGTCACCGGCGCCGCGCCTCTGCACCTGGGCATGCAAGCTCCTGCCTCATTCTTGCGCCCTGGGCACGGCACCTACCCAACTCAGAACTCGAGCAAGTAAGTACTCGTGCAAGCCAACGCAAGCCAACAGAGGTCAGTCACGTTTCTCACGGTCATTCCCGTTATTCCCTCAGCCCGCTCCCTGGACGCGTTCTAGATTGGCTGAGCGGAGCATCCTCTGCTGATCACGGTCAAAGCGAAGCAACCGTGCCCTCTCCACTGCATGTGATGGAACATGGACGCCCTCGCCACGGAGGAAAGAAAGATACACAGTACCAAGATGCCCCCGGAGTCCTCGGTCCCGCGCCATGGGCAAATCTGTGAATTCGGTCAACCGATCTGTTGCACCTTGCTCCATGCCGCGTCTTTAATCCCATCATCATCTGCCCACTGCCGTTCCATTTCCTCGGTGAATTTTGCTTAGTTTTTCCCGCACAAGATGACTTATTTGATTGGGAATCTGTCCCTTGAACTGTCGTGCATTTCGTTCACTGCTTGGCGGTGCGTGAAGCAATATCTTGGAGCCATGTGCCCAAGTCCAAGGGGGGCCGTTCATCGATTAATCCTCTGGCATGGAGCTGAAAAAGCACAGCCGTTGCACGTCTTGTCAGTTCAGCATAGCTGCCTGCCTGCATAAGCAAGTACGAGAAAATGAACAGCAGAGATGAGCCATCAACAGCAGCGGATAGACTTTGTTCCGCCCAACCCGGGAAGGTTCAAATATTCTGCCCCGTCGACGGCCGTCTACACGAATCATCATGCCATGACCCTGGAAGATTCATCCTCTTTCATAAACACTGATGCAAGCCGAGAGACAGCCTCTGCCGTGCGACCTTTGAAAGTTGATGGGGCGCTCAAGCCCTGTAGCCACTGCCTTTTCACCTGGCTCAAACTGCCAAACCGAACCAAACATCTTTTTAGTTTTGAAGCCAAGTGACTTCATTACTGCGAGGAAATCTAACCATGAGAACTCAGAGGTATCGTCGTTGCTCCCCGGTGCATTGAACAGACCCCCTTGAACAATGTCCCATGCCATTCTGCTGATATTTATTGGCGACCTCGGGAGTTTGGTAGGCCCGAGTTCTGAGGTGTGGCTGGAGTGGATGAGGGTGGAATGTCTGTGTTCAGACTGTCTTGTGTGTTTCCATTCTTCCGATTCTTCTTCCGGTCCTTCTTCCCATTCTTCTTCGACGACACACTCATGTTTTCCACTGAGGCTGTCTCGTCACCGAAACTGAAAGAGGTGGGCTCGGTCTATTCGCGCCGAGACCCATTTCTTTCCCTGTCCAGTCCTGCGTTCTCTTGAGATCAGAGTTCTGTGGCCAATGTGTATTCCAGCAATCCGACACGTAATTTGAGCATTATGTCCTGACGTGTTTGTCGGATCAATCCCAGAACTCGTCCAGATGTCCAAATTCAACTCGGCTCTCTACATGGCATCATTTCGCATCTTGGTGCGCGGTTTTTCGATGGGGTATTCTAGAGCGTCCATAGTGTGATGAACTGTGTGGCCAAGGCGAAAACAATTCTAGTTGTTTGTGTCATAAAATGCATGGAGTTCCTTTTTCAGTTCGTTCCAACAATTTGTGGCCATCGAAACGTGGCCATCGCCTCTGCCTCCTTGTCATACGCCAATGAGTGGAGAAGACCGTCAGGGGAACACTGGACCCAGACATCTGGAGTTCCGCATAGAGCGCAAGATCGGCAATGGGAGGGTAGATACCCAGGTAGTTGGCGGTACGTACATGATTGGTACTTTTCCGCTCTCTAGAAGTCCTCGACCAGTCGACGAAGTTCTGTGATAGCTAGAGCAGTGATGGGATCAAGACCCTCTAATACCACGCCTTTCGTGACGACGAACTGGCATAGATTCTACTACAGCTTGTGCTTGGCCATCTTCTTAAGTTCTTTGCCCTTGAAGCTGATTCTATGATCAAGCTCTGTACCTAGGTACCCTTGTGGGAAGTCATCCGCTCTACGTACTTTCTTATTCCGGGTGAGTGGTGTTGTTCTTAATCCGTAGACAACCCGAAAGCGTACTGTCCCTTCATACAGTCATTTCGGGTGAATTTAAGGCAAACGCATGGAGTTGATGAAAGAGATGAGAGAGCATTGTCCCTTCAAGGATTACTTCAAATTTGAGGGCCCGCATCGACTTCCGGAGGCAATGGAGTCGGGTGAGCCTTTTCTGTGTTTCAGAATCTCATTCAATCGAAAAAGGACACCTTCCTATATCAATACGTCCTGTAAAGGGGTCATTATTCCCTCAGCGATTATTTTTTATCGCGGAAGGCGTACTTAGTGCTCTCACTAATCAGTCCAAGCCATGCTTTTCCCTTCTTATCTGCTACCCATTTAGGATCACACTTCTCAAAGTTCTTCGCATAGGTTTAGAATGTCATTAGACACTCTCTGAGCTCCAAAAGATGGTCTTTGGTGTCTCCTAGCCTAGTCTGTACGAGTCCCAAACAAGTGTCAAGGTTGTCATTCACAGGCGTAAGGGTAGCGAAGAGAGCATTGCCAGTCATCGATAAATAGCTCCCGAGGTCCTGTGACTCTTCGATGAATGCTGGGGTTTTCGTTTTATTGAGTATAACGAGGAGTTGTCCTAAATTGAAGCGGAAGGGCAACGACGAGTGGAGCTTTCTCTATCAAAAAAAGTTTTTTATATAGCAATTAGTTTAAATTTAACTATTAATTAGTGATTAGTTACTTAATATAGCTTTAAATATACCTTATACCTATGTACGATATATACTAGAAAATAATAGGCTATAAGTTTAAGTTATAATTAGGATAAATTAATACTTAAATATTTAAATACTTCTATTAATCTCTCCTAAATAAACGGTTAAGCTATAACGTTTTACATACTATTAATAAATATAATGCTCTTTTTTCTTTTAATATAATAGTTTAAGATTTACTAATAGTTTAATCTTAGATAGTACCCTAGTTTAACGTTTCTATAGTATATTTTTAAAATAAACGTAACTCGCCTCTAATATAAATAAGAAGTACTATTTTAGCCTATTATACTAACCTTAGTTATATATATTTAAACTTTTTAAAAATACCTTTCTTATTAATATACTATACATTATAATATAAATAATTAAGAGATATTTAGAAATTTTATAGAGGTAAATATAAAATACTAAAGTTTAGGAAATAAGAAGGAGTAAGCTTATAGTAGGCTTTAGTAGATAAAATGAACGATAAATTATTAGTGCATCTCGAGTTAAATTTCAAAACTTTCTATATAATTCTATTTAAATCGTATAGTTATGTGAAAAATCTATATTATTTACGTAATAGTAGAAAACTCAAATAAAATCTAAATATAAATATAACTTCCTTAATTAACTAGATGTATGTGTTTTAAAAGTAGAAATTTAGAGGGTTTTATATATATATTTTCCCGAGTTAGGTTTATTTTACAAACTTACTATAGTTCTAAATGTATTTAATTCCACGTTATAATTTATATAATATATCTCCCTATTTAACTTTAAATGTTAAATATTAACTTTATATAAGTACATTTTTAGTAATACTTTAAGGATATCCCTTAATATATTCTTAAACTACATTTATATCTACTTAATTATAATATAATAATATAACTTTAGATTTATAACTAGCTTAATATAACACTAATAGCTTATAAATCCTTCTTTATCCTAATACGTTATTTATTTAGAGATTCTTAACAATTTAACGAGGTAAAATAAAACCTAAGTTTAAACTAAATAATAATATAATCGTTAGTATCGAGAAAAAAAAACCGAAAGAGTAGGCAAGAACCTGATAGTAATTTTTCAAGTAACCATTCCATCACCACGTTTCCCAAGCTCTGGAGGCTGCCGAATCCTTTCCGGAATCCAGACTCAACTAGCCACCTAGATACTTCAAATGTTAAGTACTTAGGTAAACAAAAGTCCAGTAACCCAAGGTGCCCCTTCGACGTAGTACACAATCGCAGGACCTGTGAGCCATGTGCTACCCCTAACTCAATCTTCCCTTAGGATAGCAGCAAGTTGAAAGCTACCTAAGTTCTTACTCCGCGGTCCACAAGGGGACTGATGTAATAATTCGCAGTTCAAGCGGCCTCTCCACAGGCTCCGAATTACCCTAGTCTGCCGCTTCCCTCTGTTCAAATTTTAGCTTTCCCGCTTTTGCGAGGCACTTGGTTAAAGTAATCTTCAACATTTTAAATTGCTGGCATGCGTATAATATATTCAGAAGAAAAGGGAGTGGTGGTATCCTTGCCTCACAACATTGAAACCCTCTCACCAAGGTTGCCGTCGCAACAACTCCCACATGTGTTCCCAAGCCCAGCAATGGGGGCAGAAGAAGCCTTGGGTGGAGTTGAAAAAATGCACATGTGGGAAGTATTATTATTACCTAGGTAGTGAAGTTGTAGCATAGATTGATCCAGCCCCTTTGCTGACCGCTGCCGCTATTCATTCCAAGGTTCGAAAACATCCATGAGTGGATGTGCGCAATTCCCACCAAGGCTCAAAGTAGAGCTTTGCTATTTTTCCTTATGCTTCCTCTTCTTATGGCCCGAGGAGCTGCCTTTTGAGCTGTAATCCATCTCAATCCACTGATACCCTTGGCTTGATGACCCGCCATGCTTGGACGACTTATGATGCTTGTGCTTCGACGAGCCGCCACGCTTTGATGAGCCACCGTGACTTGAACCACCCTGTTCCGAGGTCGCTGGACAGGTAGGGTCCCACTGTCAGCTTCTTTGGTGACTCGACATTTATTGCAAACACCAATGATATAATAACTCACAGTAAGGGGTACAATTCCAGCAGCAGCAGTGATCACACTTTGTTACCTGCTCCAACTGCTGAGTGATGGCATTGACTTCTGTTCTTTGGTTGTCGAAAGTACACCAGCCGACATAATTTGGGCCGTTCCGGCACTTGCAGCAGATCCAGCTCCCTCCGAGCTCTTCGAAGAAGCAGAGCTGGTTGGTACATTTGGATTCGGTGCCTATTTGTGCTGCGTACGTGGTATTGTGACAGGGCGTGGTGACCCGTGTTGCTCCATCAAAATGGGCTGCCACGCAATGGTTGTAAGTCACCGATATGTGTTGGCACGGGTGCCTCTTGGGGTGACCAACGCACATGTTGGTGAGAAGTAGGCTTTTGGATAGTTGTGTTTTATCTGAAATATTGTTGAAAATGGGATGCTCTCCCGGCATCCCTCCCCTCTGAGATATGATGGCCGCCATCTCCTCTTTATAACGCTTACCAGTCACTGGTGGGAGCAGGTAGTGCATGTTTACCTGTAGACCTCCCAAGCATGATGGTACGTGTTGATTCACACATTCTTCGTCTAATCAACCCCCTTCGAGCGTGGTAGATGCCAATCCGGCCATGGGTCTTGCAATTTGGCGTCAAGAGTGCTCATCAACGGCCACCGGATACCTTAGATGGACCGCAATCTGAGGCCGAGACCGCAATTGGCCACGTCTCTGAGGCCCTCGGGAGCGGCCAGCTTGCATGAGAACTGGACTGTTCCTGTCATGATGGATCTACATAGGGGCGAACGCCGCGCTGCTTTCCATCTCGTTACATACCTACCTAGGTATACTCGACTCCTCGAGATCAAAGGCGGAATTTGCGGTGGAGAAACACCAGTTGACGCGACACGAAACCATTCTCAGATGTGGTGTTTCGGGACCTGTCGACTCAGCACTAAAATACCCGCGACCGATAATTAAAATTTCCGCACGGCGTACCAAGATGCTGCAATTCGAGGGATCTGGCACAGACGTGGGCGGGCACGGCTGCATGGCTGCATGTGCTCAAGTGCTGCTGCTCGACTTGAACCAGACTGTGTGGCACATTGCTTGATCTTGCACTGTTTCCGATGCAAATCTGTGAAGCCGGGGGG
>MAVT02001248.1:0-14757 GCA_001702395.2 Diaporthe helianthi | reverse complement strand
GTAAATTAGAATATTACTATAAAATTTCCTATATACTAAAACTTACTATATTTATCTAAAAAGACATATTATATCTTATCCTTTTAGGATACTTACTACAGTTCTAGCTTAGTAAAGGAACTTAAAGAATATAAATAGTTAATATAATTAATACTTTAACTACTTTAAAGCAGTTTTCTTTACTATAATAGCTTTTATATTAAAATATTATAAGTTAATAAAGGTAAGTAATTATTTAGTTAAACTCTTAGTAAAAGGAGTATATTATTTTAATTATAAGTAGCTAAGGCATTATTAATAAAACTATCTTTTATAAAAGAAAAACTAAATAAAATTAACGTTACTATTATAGAGATTCTAATTATAAAAAACTAACTTAAACCTTTTTAAATGTTATTATTTAGTATACTTTAGTAAAGCTTAAGTAATATAATATTAGTACTAATTACTAACTAGTAAAAGCTAAAGTATATACTTATGATTCTTAGCTAAGTAGTAATATAGTTTTTTACTTTAATTATAAAAAGTAATAGCTTACTATGAAACTGTTTCTTATAATAGATAAAAGTATAAAGAAATCTATAATATATACTTTAAAAATAAGTTTATAATTTATAATATATATTATAGGTAGGTGCTATAATAAGGTAGTTTAAAAAATATAGTTAACTAGTATAGTAATAGTACTTTAGATTTATTATACTTTAAAAAGGGTTACATAATGGCTTAAGCTTTACTTCTTACTTTAATCTTAAGGTAAAAACCTAAGTAAAGGCTTCTAGCTATATATTAGCTTTGTAATATACTATAATTAGCGTAAATGTTTCTTTCTTCCGTTAGCTTTTAAGTATTAATTCGTTTTATTTACCTTTTTAGTATTATTTTAAAGTTAGTATTTAATATTAAAATAAGCTAATGTTTTAAAAAAGAAACATTAGCTAAAAAAATAAAAATAAGCTTTATTACTAAAGAAAGACTATAGTTCATTTATATTAGTTAGAAAAACAGTAATTTATATTTAAAAAGATAATAAATGTTATAAATTGAAATTAATAGTTACTATATTAATAGCCTTCTTAAAGTAGTAATATTAAAACCCTTTTATTTGTTAAATAATATATAAATAATAACCTTAATCTTATATTTTACTTGAATTTATTTTAACTAGTAACAAATCGATTAAATATTAAAAATTAAACTTCTTAAATATATTAATTTAAATAAGTAGTTAAATAAGTAAAATATTCTAAAAAATGAATTTAGTTTAAATATTACTAGGAAGTATATATGTTTAATAATTTACTATATACTAAGTATGTTATACTATCTGTATAGTAAGGTTTATCCATAGATGAAGAAGCCTTTAAATTTGTCCGAGACAGGTTCTCTTGAAATTATACGAGCTTTACTAGGTTCTGCTCTTTTCCACCGTAGGCATTCATCCACCTGTCGCTCTTGCTTCAACCACGTCGTCAACCCAGCGCTGCACAGTACAAGAACTTTAAGGGCAAAATTGAGTCTTGACCCGTCCTGCCAAATCATCAATGACTGAGCCTCGTTTTCCACAGCCAAGATGACCACGCCGCACTCGAGCGTGCTGCGTCTCATCTCACCCAGTCTTGGTTTGCCCTCTGCCGGCAGCCTGGTAGCCTGGCAGCCGGGCACACACGCGGTCGGGAGAAAGGATCAATACACTAGGCACGCAGCTATGGAGCGAAAGAGAACATAGGCTCCTAGTACTGCCTCATAACATTCGCAAGGATAGTAGTCTTCTCGAGCACCGCTTCGGAGCCGTTGGCCACCTTCTGCCCTTTCGGCAGCGCAGCAATCATCTGCAGTACAATGGTGTTGACGCCTTGGTGGAGCTGTGCATCGTACAGAAGTTCTCCGTTCTGGAGACTGTCGCGTGGTGTTGGCACACCGCGTGCGAGGGTCTGTCCATTGACAACCACGTACAGCTTGTACGGGCGGTGCTGCTGCTCGAGGGACGGCGAGACCCGTGGCACGATCTGGAGTTTCCACTGGCTGGCCGCCAGATTTACGGCAAAAGACTGCTGCAGCAATTTCGGATGCGGCGGCACGTTGAAAACAAATTGCTTCTCCGGGCTGTTGTCGGGTGCTGTCCGCAAACACAAGTTGACCAGAATCGCCTCGGACAGACCTGTAATAGAGTCAGGTTAGAAAGGGGTGTTGGTGGGCTGTCGTGTGGAGTCACAGACTTACCGACACCTGCACATCGAAATGTGGAGTCGTACAATGCAGCCGGTTGCTGTTGTTGATGTTGTCCACTAACGTGTCCACTAGAGGCGCCGGGTTGCGGCGCGGGCTGGCCGAGGCCAATGGCCGGGGGGGGCATCACAGGCCGGAACGCACTAGAACTGTAGCCGTTATTCACAGGTGGCGCCACCGTCAGGGAAGCCCTGTTAGAATCTTCGCGCTTCATCACCGCAGATGGTGTGCCGGTCCCAGCGACCTGGACAAGGGTCGCCGCCGCTGGGTTGGCGGGGGCGGGCCTCGAGGTGTTTCCATTGACAGCTCCCTCGACCGGGCCCTGCGCTGGGCCCTGCGCCGGGCTCTGCTGGGGCGCCTGTGGGGCTGGGGAGCCCTGCGAGCCCTCCCTGCCTCCGCCGACGTGGATGGTGATCCGTTTTGGTCGCCCGGACTGGGCCTGTGGCGTCTGTGCCGAGGGGGCTCTCAGGATAATCTTGGGTTGGGGCGGCTCTTCCACACATGCCTTGGCTTCATTGAGTTGCTCATAGAAGGCGTCCTATGACATGTTAGAGCCGCGGGGCAGCGGGTAGGGGTAAAATAAAGCATGTGCTGTTCTGGCTTACTTTGAGTTCTTTCGCCAGCTCGAATATCTCACTGCCCTCCTCGTTGTAGTAGAATGCGTTGTTCCACAAGAGACTCGCCTTTTCTTCCAGAGCAGCCCAGCTCTTGAACTCACTGACCCCTGTTGCTCCAGCCCTGCCAATCATGCCCTTGATGGCCCGCCAGAGCTTCTTCAATGACATGGGCTCGTCGATAAGTTGGTAGTAGTCTTTCAACGACTTGGGGGGCAGGTTGATAAAGGGCTCAAAGTATGGCCACTCATCACTGTTCTGTTAGTCAACAAAAGATGCTCTGGTGGCGCGGGCGGGTTCTGTGACGTACCCTTCTTCCTGGCGCGTCGACAACTCGTCCACCAGCTTCTCCTGGGCTTGCTGGAAATTGAGCCCTTGGTAGGGCACCTCTGAGAACTGTGCGGCGCTCTTGTTGTCGCTGGTCGACCGCGCGTCTGGGGTGCCTTCTGTCCCGCTCGATCGTGCACCACGTCTCTTGAGCACAATGCGAGTGTTGGATCCACGGCTTATGTCTGCGTCGACGTCGGCGTCCTCGGCGTCCTCGGCGTCAGCGTCGGCATCGGGCATATCCTCATCCTCGCCCTCGGCATCCTCCTCACCGGTCGGGTGCTGAGGTTGCGTGGGCCGCGAGGGTCGAGGGGCCTCGTCGCTGGCGGCCAGTTCTGATGGCATGTCTTCTGCTGCAATCTCGGCGTCGACGTCCCAGTCGGGAGGGGTTGCGGCCGGGGTCGCGGCGTAGTTTGGTATCTTCTTGTACGCCGGGTTCGTTTTGACCATGTAGTTGCTGGTGGCTTTCCTCACGCGTTCGGCGTCCTCGTACGTCTGAGAACCACGCGAGTAGAATTCCTTTGCGTTATTGACCATGCGCTTCATCCAGCTTTCCAGCTGGGTCATGTTGGCCAACTCATGGCGGTACAATCTGCGCTCTATGACCCGGAGGGATACCGGCATGTGGATCCTGCGGTAGTAATCCTCATTGCCCTCCCGAGGCAGGAGCTTCTCGAAGTATCCCGCGACTCCTCGTCCACTGTTGTGAGGTCAGAAAGTCAGAAAGAGAACGGACAATGCAGAATTGAGGCCCGCATATCATAGGGTAGGTACCCCAGCGAGTCACGGTTGCGGCAGGTCGCGCGGGCTGCCCTGGGCGCAGCGCACCGAAGCCGCATTGCATAGGAGGTGCGGGAATCCAACGTACTGCTTGTCGGCCGTCTTTCGTATGGCTTCGAGAAAAGCCAGGCCGTATGCGGTGGTGGACTCGGGAGATTCATGTTTTGCCAGCTCTGGGAAGTCCTGTTTGTAGGTGTCACCGTGGTTAGCCGTAACCTCGTGGATGCGTCTTGAAGAGTCTGAATTCTGTGCGCGAGAGTCGCGATGCCGATGATGAAGGCTGCGTTGAGAACCCGGTTGGGTGGGGGGGGGGGAAGGGCAAGGCAAGGTCTTTGAAAGGCAGATAGATGGCATGCAAAAACGGGGTCCGGTCCACGCGCCGGACGGAGCCGGATAGAAAGGTAGCTAGCTAGCTGCACTGTCCCCAAGACGCATGCGCGACCGATGTGGACGATGTTCCGGTCCGGCGGGCTTGACAGACGGCGGGCTCGATAGACGAAATCAATTGTCGCCGCACACAAAGGACAGGACCAGACTCACCGAAGGTAACTTGCGCCTCTTGGCTGCAGGCTCACCACCGTCGGCGCCACCTCCTCGGCCAGCCGCGCTCGCCTTGCGCTTGTTCTCCATGGCAGGACACTGCAGCGACGTCGACAGTCGTTGGAGGGGGGCGTCCGGATGACTGCTCTCAAAAGGGTCGGTGGGTTACAGAACCAAGGTCCGGCGGAACATAGTATTGCTCGAGAAAGCTCGAGATGTTGTCAGCGGCTGCTCCTGTCACGTCGCGCGGTTGGGAATTATCAGAGAATGCAGCGTAACAGAAGCGCACGGCGGCGCCGCAGACTTGTTAGACCGGCCTGTGCAGGCCTATTGTGACCTTGCCTTCAGTGCCCACCTGGGCAGCAGACGCAACGGCAAGGATTAGGTGTACCTAGGTAGGTAAAGGTGGCTGGCTGGCTACCCTTGCACGGGACCTGCAAGTCGAGAGAGCGTCCAACGTCGACAAGAAAAACACACGGTTCCCGACCAAAGTGACTCCACGCTTGGTTGTTGCTCGCTCTTACTTCAGCCGAGTTATTAACAGGCGCGAGACTGGGCTTGCTGGGCTTGTCGAGCGACTCTCCTTAGCTGCAAGGGAGCCTCTTAGGGTCAGGTGACCTTGGCGGTTAATCCTCCCGGGGGAGGGGTGTGCTTTGAATCAACGCTTGGACCAGCGGCAGTCACTTTGCTAACACTCTCTGCAGGCAGGAATTTAACAGGTACCTAGGAGGTAGGTAGCAGATGCGTGGGGGGATGGATGCATGGGCACTTGGTACGGAGTAGTCTAGGTACCTACCCAGGTAAATAGGTAGGTACTTGAGTAGGTACGGAGTACATAATAGTAGCACCTGGGAGTAAACAGAAGCGTCATCTCCTTCCCTACCCATCATTCATCTCACCCGCGTATCCCCGCGCCAAGCAACCGACCCAACGCCGTGTGACTCCTTTGCGGTCGCGACTACCACGACGACACCCCCGTCCGTTTTCGCGCACAAGCTGTCCTCGACCAAACACCAACAGGGCCTGCTCTCCATCACAGCAAGGCCGGCACAATGGCATCCGGCTACGACATGGGCATCGACACGTCGCGTCGCAATGTCAAGCCGCGTCCCCTGACAGACAACGAGCGCGCGCGCCTGGAGGAGTTTCTTGAGTCGATCCACTACTCGTCTCGGTCAGTCACGTCGCTGCCAGTGCCCTCTTCCTGAACCTCTTCTTTTGCCGTTCCCAACTGACAACATGCCCCTGTCGCTAGGTACTCGGACAGCGAATTCGAATACCGCCATGTGCAGCTGCCAAAGGCCATGCTGAAGGCCATACCAAAGGAGTACCACGACTCCTCAAAGGGGACCCTGAAGCTGCTCTGGGAGGACGAGTGGCGGTCAATGGGCATCACTCAGGTATGCAACGCATTAAAACACGCCGGCCACACGAAACAGTGGGGACGCGACTAAGAATAGGAATACGGACAACGTACGGCAGGCGGCTAATCCGCCCCCTTTTTTTTTCTCTTGCAGAGTTTGGGCTGGGAGCACTACGAAGTTCACGAACCGGAGCCGCACATCTTGCTCTTCAAGTACGTCCTCCGGGCAAACTTCTACCATTGCGCCCATGGGCGACTGGTCCTGGGTCTTGGGTGCAAGCAGCTAACCTGTGCGACAGACGGCCGCTCAACTACCAACCACCCGCACAATGAGGGGCAGTGTGGACACGGTGGTTAGAGCGCTTCGACGACACGTGTATCTTATCTCGCATTCTACAACTGCATAGCGATGGCCTGGCTAGGGGCTTCCGCCCTGATGGACTGCACCCTACTCTTTTGCCGATAGTTATGGACATTTTTGAACAACAGCAACAATCAAAACATCACAACATCGCAACATCGCAACATCGCAACATCGGTCTTCTGCCCAACCGGTCCTCCGTATCTGTTTAGGCAGGTCTGTCACCCTCGGCCACTTCGGATTCTTTCTCGGCTAGGCGTTCTCCTGGCATGGTGTACTGTGTGATAGTTTCTGCTTTTGAGGGTTCTGGGTCTTGCCTGGGATGGTTTGGGTTCTTTGGCTGCCTATATAACTAGGTAGGCATCTATCTGCCTGGCGGGCCAGCCTCTCGGGCCGGCAAAACTTGGGAAACGGGTGGCGTATTTGGCCACGGTCTGTTGCGATTCATGTTGTCGCCGGGACACATGGATTTGAGACGCGTGGAACAGCCAGGGATCAGTAGTCAACTCCCAGAGGTAGACAGACGATGAATGAGAAGGACAGGTTATTCAAGGTCTCATTGAGGGATCTACCTTTTAATCAGGTCCGAATTGTGGTTTCCCCCCCCCCCTCTTTTTTTTTTTCTTCTTTTCTGATTTCTACAAGTTAATGGACGGCGACTACATGTCCTATGACATGATATGTATCGCGTGTGCAGTGCGTGCAAGTTCCAGTTTCTGGGAGTGTGGTCCTAGGCGCAGGTTCACCATTGAATCCTGTGAGGGAAGAGCTCTCATCTTGTCACCCTGGTATCCTCCCAAACACTTTATAATGACATATGGACTGCCCAGGTGGGTACTTGAACAGGTACCCAGGTACCCAGGTACCTAGTCGAGTATTGTCATGGACTTCTGGACCGTGATATCCCAAATATAACAGAGTGGCGGAACTGTTGACTGCTAGCGCCGCAGCATGCGCTGTGCTCCAGGGGTCGGGCGAGTCCGCATGGGTGTGGCGGTCTTGGCCAGTGAATCTGACAACAACAGTACGACATCATCCGACTTTGCATTTGGACACATTGCCAATTATTTCATCCGGGACCCTTGTGGTCATTTCGTTATGCCTTTTGGCTAGAAAAGCTTCCCGTTTTACTGCACTTCACCCTAAAACACAGAAGTGTCCCTCCTGAGGGAGTTTGTGTGTCCTCTTTGTTACTCTTCTTCTATTCATGAACATATCCGGAGGCTTTATAATCACCACCTGCACCTGCACCTGCACCTGCACTGCACCTGCACCCCCACCCTTAACTGTGCCAACACCACATCCGAGAGCCAACAAAAGGACAGACTTTAGGAGGACTCTAACGGCCCTTGGCCAATGGTCAATATACCGTAGCCCGGCCGACCATACATAGCAACGCGAAACGAAACGAAACGCGAAACGAACGGCCTCGGAGCCATCTGAATCCCGGCCATCTCTACAACAACACCCATACCCACCATGAGAGCTGCCCGGCCCTTTTATCTTTCCCTCTTTGCTTTATGGGGCCCGCGTGCTCACTGCCAAAGCCCAAAGCAAGATGACTGCGCAGTATGCACTTCTACCTCTCTTAGCCTGCTGGCTGGCAACAGCAGCGTCTCCCCACATATCGATTGGTAAAGACTACTCTAATGCTTCCCGACCTTGGCAGATATCACCCAAGACTATCGTCTCCGATGCCTGCGCGTCTTATTCCACGCTCGAGGACCTGAACCGCAGGGTCAAACCAGCCGTCGAGGACCTGACTCACTCCACCGACTTCTTCTCCCATTATCGACTCAACCTCTTCCACAAGACATGCCCGTTCTGGAACGACGAGGACGGCATGTGCGGCAACATCGCCTGTGCCGTGCAGACTCTCGACAACGAGCAGGACATACCCGAGGTGTGGCGGGCCCACGAGCTCGGCAAGCTGGAAGGGCCCTTGGCGAAACACCCGGGCAGGACCATACAGCGGGAGCGCCCTGAGCGACCGCTCCAGGGCAAGCTCGGCGAGGACGTCGGTGAAAGCTGTGTGGTCGAGTACGACGACGAGTGCGACGAGCGCGACTACTGTGTTCCCGAGGACGAATCCGCATCGTCAAAGGGCGACTACGTCTCACTGCTCCAGAACCCCGAGAGGTTCACTGGCTACGCGGGAATGGGCGCGCAACAGGTCTGGAACGCCATCTACCGTGAGAACTGCTTCCAGAGGAGCTCGTTCCCCCACACCGCTGCGCTGGGCCAGTCCTCGCCAGCACACGGCCCGGCTGCGCTAGACTTCAAGCAGGTCATGGAGGCCGCCGGCCGTCAACAGCTGCTCGAGGAACACCGCGAACAGAGTCCAAACACCCCCTTCGTTGCCAACACGGGCCTTGAAGCGGAGGACGAGTGTGTCGAGAAGCGAGTCTTCTACCGGGTCGTGTCCGGGATGCACACCAGCATCAGCACGCACCTTTGCTGGGATTGGATGAATCAGACCACGGGCGAGTGGCAGCCCAATCTGCAATGCTACCTGCACCGGCTTCACAAGTTTCCCGAGCGCATCAGCAATCTGTACTTCAACTACGCCCTGCTCACCCGCGCGATTGCAAAGCTGGGCCCTCATCTCCAGGACTACACCTTCTGCACCGGAGACTTGGATCAAGATGCGGCAACAAGGAGCAAGGTCCTCGCGGTGACGCAGGCGTCGTCGTCGGTGCCCGAGATCTTTGACGAAAGCCTGATGTTCAAGAATGGCGAAGGCCCTTCTCTCAAGGAAGATTTCAAGAACCGGTTTCGCAATGTGAGCCGCCTGATGGACTGCGTCGGGTGCGACAAGTGCCGGCTTTGGGGCAAGCTGCAGACAGCGGGATACGGCACGGCGCTCAAGGTCCTTTTCGAATTTGACAACGATAGCGAAGACATCCCCATCCTGAAACGGACCGAGCTGGTGGCGCTGTTCAACACGTACGCGCGACTGACCTCAAGTTTGGATTCGATACAAAAGTTTAGATCGATGGCTGCACAGCTCGAGGTGAAGCAAACAGGAGCAACCCAGAGGGATGCCGGCAGTAGCAACGTTGTAATCTCGGACCGGGTGAAGAAGCCGCGTCATGTGATGGTCGACGAGACGAACAAGCAAGCGAAGCAGTCACACGGGCTGGGCACTGTCCTCCAGGAGGAGCTCGACCGTGTGAGGGAGGCGTTCAGGTCCATTCTGAGCAGCTGGGCCGAGCTGCCAGCGTTGATGTGAGTGACCAGCCCCGGGTCGAGGCTCGGAGCCCGTGCTGACCATGAAGCAGATGGCTGTTCGTAAAACAGGAAGCCCGGTATCTGTGGCAGAACTACGTCGGCCTTCCTGTCACCCCGCGTCACTGGAAGCTTGCTTGGAGGACGGCGGGTGGGCCCTCGATAGACTGGCAGGAAGCAGACGAGTTATAGGACGGGCGAGGGAGCATAACAAGCTCATCTGGGAGCCTGTCAGGTCTAGGGTCGGACACCCAGGAGGACGACACCTAGCCGTAGCAGAAGTAAGAGAAGCCAGAGAATAGCCAGCAGCAGCTTGTGTGCCCGCCTCCGTGCGCTGCTGTACGTGCCACGCGGGTAGTGGATCGGGCGAGCGGCTTACCCGATGTGATGCCAGGCTCAGGTAGGGTAGGCAGTAGTGAGGAGGACAATATACCTGTCACCAACGTTATTCCATCGTAGCGAGTCAGCTCAAAAAAGCCCCCTCCTAAGCGCGTTGCCACTCTTGCCCCCAGATTCCGGCAGGGCCACGTTGTTTACAAGGTTCCCGATCTTGACCTTGACCCCGTCGACAGGGATGCCGATCTGCGAAAGGATGGCGTCGCGGAACCCGGGGCGCGAGAAGACCTCAGCCGTCTTCTGGTTCAACTCAGGCGTCGGGGCGGTAAAGGACCACGCGATGGAAACGTGGAAGGCATCACTGGGTAAATTGCTTCCGTCGCGGCGGGGCCCCCCAGTGGTGTAGAGCTCCGGCTGGCCGTAGGATGCCACGAGGCGGTTGTAGGTGCACAGCAGGGCGGATAGCTCGTCGTTGCACCCGCCCGGGCCGTGTACGCGCAGGACGAGAAAGGAGCGCTCCGAGTCCGGGCTGCGGTGCCATGCCAGGTCGGAGCAGACCAGGGCGAAGGGGGCCACGTTGCACCGCGCCGTGTCCCGAATGAGGTGATGGAGAAAGGTGTCCTTGTCGTGTGTGCGCAGAACAAAAGGGCGGGACAGGCTGACGTGTAGGGGCAACGGGGCGCCCAGTTCCGAGGTCAGGAAGCCGGCCAGGCCATGTGGGTTGAGCAGAGGGCCAAGCTCCCGGGCGAGGGCGGCGAGCAGCGACTGCAGGAGCTGGTGGTGTGAGGGGGATGGGTGCCATTCAAGGTAGATATGGCTGGGCCAGTTGCCGTCCCTGTGGGGGATGGTGCGCCTCCTGCCCTGGTGCAAGCTAGGCAGGTCCGCGGTGGCGGTACGCACGGTAGAGGCGTAGAGGTCGTGGAATGTGGGCGGCAGGGGCGGCAGGGCGCTCGAGACTGGCGGCTGATGTGGCTGGGCGAGTGTATGAGAGGCGCTGGCGGCATCCGAGTCCTGCGGCGAGGTCGCTATAGCTGTAGCTGTGGCCGATGCCGATGCCGATGTTGCTGCCCCGGCGGGGTGGCATCGAGGCTCGGGCTGGTGGTGGTCCTGCTCATCTCCAGAGTCCGGGTCGGAGGACGAGTAGTCGACCAGTGCCATGGTGTCAGCGTGCTGGCTGCCACTTGAGTTAGGGCTCGCTGTCAAATTGTGTCAATACCTGCCTGCCTATGTACACGTGTAGGTAGGTACTTGAGCATCTCCTTGCACGCGGTCTTGGGAAGGGATAATAAGCCCTGTCAGCGGGGGCCAGCTCAGTGGGGCAGTGGGGCAGTGCAGCTGTGCAGCTGTTAGGAAGGAACCATGCACGGGCCTCCTCGGAGTACTCATAAGTAGTTCTCGGCCTTTTGGCCTTTAGGTACAAACTTAGACAAGAGACACACAAATAGAAAAAACAAAAACCAATTAATTGCTACAATACCCATTATAACTTAGCTTGGATACGAGAATTAAACCCAACCACTACATTAATAGTCTTGTTTTCTCGACGACGATAGCACTACTACAAGTTTATTTACCCTTGCGTCCATAGCTTCGCGCCCCGCAACGAAAACATATTTACTTTACGCACGCTAACTTTTTCGCTTCTATTTATAGTTCAACTTTACATATATTACTAAAATCCAACCTAAGAACCTTAAATATATTTGCTTACTTTAACTTTTTTTTAATAAAATAAACCTAACTTTACCTAACGAAAAAGTTTAACCTATATATTAGTTAACAAAGCAAAAAAGTTTTCTATTTTTTCTAGCTATTTAGCGCAAACTTTAACTATATAGGTTTTTTTTATTGTTTAAGCAAAACGCTACTTCCTTAATAATTAAGCTATTGCTTTTTAGCAAAACTGCACTTATACTTATCTATAAGCATAAATATAGTAGTAGCTTTCCCTTGTTTTCTATATTTAGTATTAAAAATACTCTTATCTTATTATACTATAACAAAAACCTTAGTTTTATAATTCCTATTCTTTTAATACTTTATTCTTGCTACTCTAAACTACTAGCAATTTTACTTTTGTTAAAATGCAAATTTTAAAACTTTAGGGTTTAAACAAATAAAACTATAGCCCTATTTATCGTTAAAGATGCAGTAACGCTTATTGCTTAAGCTATAGCTTAGCTTTGTAACTACTAGAATAATAACTTTTTCCAAATAATAACGGCTATATTTATAAATACTTTGCTACTATAAATTTATATATAAGCCCTTATAAACAAAAATAGCTCTTATAGATTTTTTTTATAATTATTTAATATTAGTTTTTTTTGCTTGCAAAAGTATACTAGATTTAGCATTTAGTTAAATAGCAAAGTAATTAAGTATTTTAATATTTTTTACTTTATTAAACGCCTTAAGTACTTTAAGTAGTTTTATTTTATAAAGAATGTTTACTACATATAGTTACAATGTTTACTAAAAAACATATTTAAGTAATACTTTTATATTTTTATAAAAAACAATTAATAATTTTTTAAAATAGCTATAGTAAATACTATTTGCAATAAACTAAAAGTATAATTTGCAAAATTTTTTTTTAATATTATAGTATTTTTAAAAAGCAAATACCTTTTACTTTTAAATATTACAAATAGCAAGAATATTACTTCCTTCCTTTAAACTATAATCTTAAATGTAAGATTTTGCAATATAAAACTTTTTGTATAACTTATTGTAGCGTTTAAATTATTTGCCCCAAAAATTAAGTTTAAACTCAATAAATCCAATAATATTATAACTTTTAAAAGCTTTTTAGATTAAGTTTAAAGCTATAAAAGTGTAATTGCTAATCTTACCTAATAATAATTTTCGTTAGGATAAATAGTAATTTGCTTTGCAAAGCTTATTTTAAATTTTAAAAGCAAGTTAATAACCTTTTTTTTTATACCTCTTGCTACTACAAGTTTTGCAATAGTTTTAGCAACGCTTTTAAGCGCTACTGCTTTTTTTTAATCTACAATATATTTATTTAAATCCTGCTAACTAACTTTAAAACTTAAACAACTTTTAAATTCCCTATTGTTTTGCTAAACGTGGATAAATATTTAATAATGGATATAGTTAACTATAGCTGCTACTAGATTAGTATACAATATAGCGCTATTAGCAAAATAAATACTACTAAAGTTAATCGTTATAGGTATAATTTAATACTTTAAAATAGCTACTTATTTTAAAAAACTATTGCTTGCTTACCTTGTAAGCCTAATATATTGCATAACTAAATTAATAAGGTTAGCTTTAATAGGCTTATTATAGCGAATTTATTAACTATGCAAATTAACTTAATACATTTTACTAATAACTTTTTGTTAAAAACGCTTTTAAAGAAGAAGTTTCTTTTAAAACTGCGTTTATAACTTTTAACTACCCTTTTAAGGAAGTTTTTTCTTAGAATAATTAGAACAAGTATTTCAACATTAGCTATTTTAAAACCTTTTATATAGCCTTTTTTATTTGCAAATACTACTGCTGTTACTTTTAAAGCAATAATACCTTAATAAACTATATTTATTTCGTTTATTTTAGGAAATTAAGGCCAAAAGGGCAAAGTATAAAATAAACCTTACTTACAAAACAAAACTTATACCTAATCGCTACGTTGTTAAATATAAACGGCAAGCCAAAGGATTTATTAACGGCAAAAAACTAATTAGCCCCAATATTACAACGAATACTACTAGGGGCGTAGAGGTTATTAAATTACTAATAAAAGTTAATTTAAAACTAGAAATAAGCTTTAGTTTTCTTTTATAAATTTACTTATATCTATTTATATATTTATTTAATAGCGCAATATTGAATATATATAGCAACACTAGCTGCAATTACACAATAGCGAATAGGTAATAAATTTAGCAATTTTACTTAAACCTATAAGTTTGCAAATGTACTATACTACTTTGTTTACAAAGACTTAGTATAAACATTTACAAGTTATTTAACTACATTATTATACCCTTTTAATTTCTTAGTATTTATATTAATTGGAATAAGCCTATAATAGCGTTTTTTACAAAAAAGGTATTTATTATTAATAATCTCCAAGCAAATATACTACTTAGTATAAACTCTATAGGCCCTAAAGGCTTTAATATAGTTATCTCCAAATTACATGTTAATATTAAATCCTATTGTATTCAAATTCCGTTAGAATTAAAAAAGCAAACTCGTTTTATTAAAGCTAAAGTTGTTGCATTAAAGAAAACCTTAATTCTACTCTAGTTAACAATATAGCTTTCTATTAACTATAGGCTATATACTAAAAATCCGCAAGATTTAATTTTTACCCTAACTTCCTTGCACTTTGGCTTTTTCGCTTTATTTATAAACATTTATTTAAACTCGATTATTATTCGCAACAATAGTTATAGCTTACTTCAAATTCCTAAAAAAACATTCATTAGCTACCTTTGTTCTATAAATCTATAATACCGCGTTAATACTGCAAAATATAACGCTAAAGCTATATTAGCTACCTTTTACAAGTTATTCAACCCTTTAACGAAAACTTCTATTTAAGCAAAAGACTTTTAAAAACACGCTATTAGCGTAAACGTCTTTTTAGGCCTACTAACGAAAAATAGCGGAAAACTCTTTAAGTTTCTTAATTAAAACGCAAATATTTTCCATAATAAGGAATTTGCTAACATTCCTTAAAATAAATAGCTTAAAGTTTAACTCTAAAATAACTAGCAAAATATAATCCCGAAGAAATATCGCGTATATTTAATAATAGCAAGAAATATAGAAATTATTAATAAAACACTTAAAAAGCTTTAAAAAGTTGGAAAACTTAAACAAATAATAAAATTAGTTTTATTTTTATTTCCCATTTTTGTTGTATAGCATATAATATCTAATAAAACTCGAAAAAAACAAATAGTTATTAATATTTAAGGCTTTAACTATATAGCAAT
>MAVT02001247.1:0-14768 GCA_001702395.2 Diaporthe helianthi | reverse complement strand
GGGGGGGGGAGGAAGGAATGGTGCCCAGGAAAAATGGATGGGAGGAAGAGAACCAGCTGAAGCCACCCTGTCGTGCAATATGTGTTAGCATCAACTTGAAGAGCATACTGTTGCATAAATTACTTAAGTATCAATGATGTATCTCGCTCCCTGTCATGTCCGAGGCCGAGGCCGAGGCCTTATCGGGAGACTCTCCATATATTCAGTACTTTAAATGTTAACTACTGCAGACATCTCACCCCGGCCATCCGGCACAGGGGTCACTATCAAAAGAAAATCTGCCGGTTCCACAGATCCTTCCTCTCCAGAGCCAATAGAAGCAGACCTTTTTATCATTACACGTGTAGAAGGCGACGGACAATTCCCCCGTGACACGGTGACCAGTTGACCCACACTGTGACACACAAGTTGGGCCACAACATCAGATTGTTAACTTCCTACTCTCCAGCACTTGAGGGCTAGCTTGCTTGTCTGGGCCACAAAAAAGCTTGTACAGACTGATGAAAGCTTGTTTGCCAATCCCGGGAGACCTTGGGGACTATTTGAATCCTGGTCCCCTCGAGTGCTGATGATCGATCGATCCATTACAGTCCGAAGAATTTCATGTCATCGTTGCCTCTTATCGGAACAGTATGGCCAACCCCAATAGCATAGATGCCCTGTAGCTTGACGGGGTTGCCCCAACTGTAGGTTGTGTAGCCGGACTGTGGTGTGTTTATAGCCGTCACATCTGGCTTGGTATAGTCAAAGCCAAAGACGCCAGCCCACTGTTTGATGGTCTCGTTGTAGTTGGATGGTGCCAGTGTGCTGTCGGCACTGCCATGATAGACCTGCATCTTGGGGTAGCTACCGGTAAACCCCGGGTTCATGTCTTTCACCATCTGCAACCTGTCAGCAGCCTTTCAGCATGGGGCGTTCCTTACCTAGGTACTTACCCCTGCCCAAATCTGCGGACTGCTGTGGATCTGGCCACTCGCACAGGAACTATTCCACGAATCCACAGCTCCAGCCTGACTGTAGAAACACCCGGCCGGAGTTCCAGAGTAAGGAATTCCTGCGGCGAACAGGTCCGGGTATGTGGCCGCCATCACATTCTGCGAGAACCACCAGGTCAGCACATCATTGATGTCTTTCTTCTTCTCATCAACAAGACCCTATTACTTGCCGTCATCATGGCGCCCGACGAGCTCCCGGTGACGAACACCTTGCTCGCGTCACCGTTGTACTGCTTCAGCGCATACGTCACCATGTTTGCGATGCTGTTGCTATCACCACCTCCGTTGTGCGTCAGTGCTGCCCGGCTGCTGACATCCCAACAGGTCCCGCTGTACGGACTTTCGGGGTAGATGACGATGAACCCCTTCTGATCGGCTAGTTGGGCGTACGGCGAGCCATTGTAGTAAGCCTGTGCGGTACCAGTACAGTAATGGATCGCAACCATGATGGGTGGGCTCGCCGCGAGCTTGGACGGCACGTAGATGTACATCTTGGTCCCAGACGTGTTGGCGCCAAAGTTGGGCACCTGCGTGATGGCCTGGGCGGCACGCTTGAGTGGCGCCGTGGGCGTCATTAACCCGTCAAAACTTGTAGGCGAGCTGTTTGCGGCGGCGGCCAACAGGCTTGCGCCGAAGAGGGTTGACAAGAGCTTCATGGTCGACTGACTGACTGGTGGATGCTGGATCGTGCTTGTGGCTCAAGTGCTGTCAACTTCCTGACGGATACTTATGCTGCTCGCTAAACGGTCTGGTGGAAGACGGCGACCTTTTTGTTTTTGCCCCCCCCCTTTTTTTTTTTTTTTTTTTCCAACCTTGGAAGGTTTCTTTCTGTCTTGTTTTATTGCGGCAGTTGGAACATTTTGATGTCGGGCACAGTCAACTGGTCCTCCTCTTCCCGTTAAATACTCAAGTTATCAAGTTACTACCTACATAGTTGAGTAGGTACATATGTAGTTTTTTTCCGTCTACAGCAGCTACACATGTGCACATGTGCTTCCGCTTCCCCGTCGGCGCTTCATGGTCCGAGACCAAGATTGGGCGCAGGCTGATTGTCACGCACAAGTGCCTACCTAGATACCTACTTACCTACTCACTGATGCTACCCTGCACGTTTGGGCTTTCTAAAGTTGATGGTCAATCTAGGTTTCTCCTCACAATATGCCGGCACCTCTAATAGTATGTACATCCTATAGCAGGCATTTATCCGCTTCCACCAGATGGGACTTTACCCCTGAATATTGCCTCCAGTCGTCGCTTGTGGGCGTCGTGCGCGGAGCCAGCCGGCTTTCAAAGTTCCCACGCCCTGGCGGCCCTGCGGCGCGTGACATGGCTTTTCATCTGCCGGGCGAGGTGTGGTGGACTGCAAGTGGCATTGATGTTTTTGACGAAAGAGACAGTGAGTTGTTGTTTTGTTATTATTAACCAAGAGTTTGATGCTCATCGCACGCAACGCTCGTCTATGCTGAACAGACGCGGTCCTCGCCCGGCCAGTGCGCACTCTTCGTTGTGCCGTGGCAGTGGGACCTCGTGGCACCTCCTATTATTGTAGTTTAGGGTACTGCTCTTTCTCAGAGCCCCTGGTTGTCTCGCCACAATGTCCGGTACCGTATTCCTTGCCTGATTGTCCTTGCTCTTCCCCACAAGGTCCTCCTCTACTTTCCATCCCCACCTGGCTCTCTCCACCGTGTCGCCGCCTTTGCGCAGCTGAGCCCTCCAGCCTTCCACCCAGAGCCAGGCGAGACGGAACTCCGACTCCGAACCTACTTGCGGCTTGGTCGTGTACACAGAGCTTACTTTGCCCTCAGCCGTACTGACCATCCTGTCACGGTGTACGTCATCTGCCGTCTCTGCGCACAAGTCGACCATCTGAACAACATTCCCCAGCCTGGGTCTTGCTGCAGGCCCTGACCGTTGCTTGCTATCTCCACCTCGGTCCGAGCGTGTTCAGTGGCCCGAAGGTTGCCCGTCACTTCTCAGAAACGCACTGCGCTCATCAATCTCGTGATCTGCCTCGTTCAGAAACCCACCGCGCTCGTCACCGAGTTGCCCAGGAGCACTGTCCTGAGGCCTCCCCTGCGCAGATTTCACGGGGTGGAAGGGTCCTGATACAGGTCGCCTCTTGCCTGGGCTTTCAGGAGTGACGCTGGCATCATTCTGACCCTGGCCCTCGAACATGTTCCTCATCCTGGCGAACAACGCACTCCCGCGGCTTGGGCTATTGCCTGCACTCGGATTGCTGGGGCCAGTGCTGACAGAAGATTCGGCACGTCCACGTTGAAGAAACGGATTGTAGCTTGAGGAGGGCTTCGCAGCTGTTTGGCCGCCAGGCGCACCACCGTTGTCGGGCTTGAAGGGATCATACTCGGCAGCGGTGCTCGTGGTGTCACCTCGTGGGCGGGTACTCCAGCCCGAAAGGTACTGCTGCTGATAGCCAGGGGCCGGCGCCGGCCAGCTTTCACGCATCACAGGCTCATGTCTGTCCACGGTAAGAGACGAGTGCACTGGCGACGACCATGATGAGTCGAGCGTGGTCTGGCTGTGCAATGACGCCGGAACAGAGTCCTGACGGCCGTGTGCAACTTCACGTGGCACAAAGGGAGAGTAGTCAAATTCGGACTCGGCCTGCCGCTGGGGCATCGCGAACGCATTGTTGCTCTGCGTCGTTGCCCAAGTCGGAGTCTGCGGCCTTTCCGCGTTCCATATGCCCGAATTCAACCCCCTCTGCTCACTGCCGTGGCTGGGCATTGGCGTACTGCGCAGGGCGAATGGACTAATCTCAGGGCTATCGTGCGTCGTGGATGGGCCCAGCTGTGGCCTTGGGTTCGACGAAGGTGGTGGGCGCAACTCGTCTTCGTGCTCCGCCGCCCAATCCGCACGCACAACGTTCGGGCCTCCAACATAAGAGCCGAACGTGGGGCGCACGGGGGTCGTGTCGCGCATGCTGCTGATGCTACCCTGCGAGCGCCGGCCCACGCTGCCCAGACTGAGCGAGGACCGATGCCCGCCAAGCGCTGTGTTGTTCTCGTGACCCCTTGTCGAGTATACTGTCTTCTCCCCACTTGGATGCATCTCAGCGGACTCGTTCGAATCCTGATACACAACAGCTTCACCAAATTCGTCCTGGTCCTGGTCCTGGTCGTCCTCGGCATCGTCAGTGTCGTCGTCGAAGAGATCATCGGTGCCTTGAACGGTGTGCGCACTCTCATCGGGAAGGTGGTCGAGTGCCCGCGTGAAGTTACCCGCCGTTACAGGTCGACTGTCTTGGCGCTTGCGAGAGTCAGCGGGTCCGAGTGGCGTCTCAAGTGCCTCCAAGCCACTTTCCAGGGGTTCATCTACTTGCTCCTGGGCCGTTGAATCTACAAGCGGATCACTGCTGTAATCGCTGGACGGAGCCACGCCATATCCCTCGCCCTCGTAGTTCATGTGCTGAGCGTCCAAGTGCTGACCCGAGTGGCCAGGTGATGACGGCTGGCGGGCTGCGTTGCCGGTATTGGCGTGATCCTGTTCGACTTGTTCGACTTGTTCGACTTGTTCGACTTGTTCGACTTGTTCGACTTGTTCTGCTTTCAATATAGAGCCAGACGGGGGGGGCTCTCGTGTACCGCCTTGGTCAAAACGTGGTACATCAGCAATCCTGTTGTCGACGTTTTGGTCACTGACCGAGTCCGCGGCGTCTGGTAGAACACCCCGGGATTGGTCCTCGGCTGTCCGGAATTCGGATACTTCGCCATGCTGGACTTGATGATTGCCACCACCGAGGCTCCTGTTATCACTCTCGCCGCTTTCTTGTCGGATGTGCTCCGAGGCCGGCTCAGTGGTCATGTCCCGAGGGTTCTTCAAGTCCTCCATGGCTTCGTCTCGCTTATTGCCATTATCCGAGGGCTGCTGGGCTGAGTCGGGGTCGTGCTCATCCGTCGACCGATACGGCTGTGCGTCATCACCACTGTTGTCGAGAGCTTCGTTGGGTCGGACTTCTTCTTTGTCTTCGATGACGTCTGACTTGTTCATCACATCGCTGTGCTGTTGCTCCCTTGGAGATGTTTCAGGTTGTCGCGAGCCGTCTCCATGCCTGCCACTGCAGCTTGATTGTTCTCCGAAGGCCTGGGGGGAGATTTCATCATGGTGCTGGCCTTGCTGGCTGCCATCGTTCCCAGCCGAGGCTTTATCATGGGCCACTTCTCCAGCCGCAGTGGTCACTGGTTCTTCGGGTTGCCCATGTTCTGGCTCCCTGCAATCCGATAACCACCCTGCAACATCATCACCAGGCAAGGTCGACATCTGTCCAGGACCTTCGGGCGGTTCGATGGCATCCACGTTACCTCGAGGGACGTCATCCTTGACACGTGAATAATTGCTATCCAGGCCGTCTTTGCTTGCAGTAGTTTCTAAAGGAGATGCTCGCTTGTTGCCCTCGGGGCCCGGATCTCGTAGCCCCTCCGGTGTCCGACGTGACAGACTGTCCCCTCCAGCTGAGCGATTTCGGCTGCTGGCCCGACTAGATGGCTTCGACTCTCCGTCTCCTTGGGACTGCGAAGGCTTCTCATGCTCCACCTCTTGTCGCGGTGTGGGAGGTACGGCAAACAGGCCTTCATCAGCATCCTCATTCGGCACATCTGTGTTGATGCAAGGCAAGTCGGCGACCCTATCGTTTGGCCCCTGTGACCTGCCGGCCTGGACCGAATCTGCTCTTTTTTTAAGGCTGAATCCGTGACCGTCCACTGATCGACTAAAGGCTTGCCTATTCCAGGATCCGAACTGATCTTGTCCTGTATCGCGAGCATCCGAAGAGCAAGGAACGCTTGGGTTAGAGACCGGCTTCTGAGGGGTGGCAACAACAGCATCGTCGCGTTGCACTGATGTTGCGCCGTGGCCCGTTGTGTTTTGATAGTCGCCGTCATGGTAAGATTCCTCAGCTTGACCAGTGTTGGGCGCAGATCCCTGATGCCGAGGTGCAGTGATTTCAGAACGCTCCGTACCACTCTCGGTCCCGCCAGATGCCTCAAGGTCGACGTTACCGACTGCACTTTGATAGTTCCCCTGCCAAAGCTGCCCCTTCATTTCTTGACCGTGCGAGTCTGCTGATACAGTACTACCTGCTTCATCAGCCGTGTCTTGAGTCTCAGCTTGCACATGGTCGTCAGTGGGTTGTGACGACTCAGGTGGTGACGACTCCTCACTTTCTGGACTCTGGTGAGAATAATTGATGCACGATTTTCGAAGGTCCTCCCTGGGCGTGTCTGCGACCTCGTCATTATCAGCTGGCTGTCGGTGGCTTGTTCCATGCGAGCTGTCATCTCCACCGGCGAGTTGCTCGCCTTGGTCCCCGGTTTGGTCTTTCCCGTGTGTCATAGTGCCAGGTATAGGCTCACTGCCTGAGAGATCAAAGGCCTCTTCTACTAAATGGTCGTCCGGGTCTTGTTCTCCTCCCAGCCTGGGAGGAATCACGCCTTTTCCCGAGCCCTCGAGTGTTTGCGCTGGACGCGAGTCCCCCGTCGTTTCTTGCTCCCCTTCCGAAGGTGCGCTAGCAAGGAAGTGCTCTGCTCCTTGAGCAGATTGGCCTTCATGCGATGTGGTAGAGTCTTCCAGATTCCGACTGCGTACCATTCCGGTCTCGTGGCCAGAGTCACTTAGTTTGTCGCCCGGTTCGTGCTCGCTAGCTGATTCGTGAGGCGGAGCAACGATGTCGTGTGGTTCCACTACGTTGGGAGCGTCTTGCGAGCTTACTCGAGCTAATTCCTGCACAATGTCCCCGCCGGCTGGCTCCTCTCTGGGAGTTCGAGACTCCGGCCTTTCCTCATACCGTTCGTGACCACCAAGGTCTTCCTGCTCTTCACTGCCGTCTAGGCGTTTTTCGATCTGGGCGCCATGTTTAGATGTCGCTGTAACACTCGGATTTGACCTACTTGGACCATGTTGACCGTCAGGATCTGATTCAGGTTGAGATCCCATATCTTGACCGGGGTGCTCTTGATGTGTGGGCCGCAAAGCATTTTCGCGTTGCTTGCTACCGTGAGGTTCCTGTTGGACTTCTATTGTTCTTGGACCACTGCGGTCCTCTTCTGGCAGCGGTTCCTCAACCAAGTTCGATTTCCCAACCTCGGTTGCTTCAGGATGAGTTGGTACGAGGTCCCGTTGCTGAAGCCCTGGAGCTGTGGAAGCACTCTCGCTCTGGGCCTGCTTCCCATGCCCTGGCTCTTGAAGCTGTACGCCGCTTGGAGAAACTGCATCTGGAATGTTCGGGGAGGGCGCAGGCGGCTGCGCGTGCCCAGTCAAAGAACTGTCTCGTTCTCGCGAAGGGTCTGATTCGGACTGTTGACTTGGCTGGTACACTTCTTGGCCCAGTCTTGGCTCGTGGCTTGGTCTCTGCTGGTCAAAACTCTCGACGTCCCTGCTTTGCAAATGTTCGCTTCCATGTTCGCTACCAGCGGGCGATCCTGCCCTTTTCTCGGCGTAACCAGCTGGACTGGGTGCCTCAGGACCGCGGCTGTGATCTTCAGGCTCTTCGTTCTGCTCGCCGTGCCCAATCAATAAAGCTTGCTCTGGCGTAGCGGACGTGTTGCCCCCGGTCTGTGCTTCTTGCGCGGACTTGGCCTCTGCCATCTTGACATATTCCTCCGCAGCATCTCCTTTGGGAACCCCGTCGAAGAGACCGTCATTATCGGAGTATTCTCCTCCACCGTTATCCATTGGGCCTCCCGAGATTCCTCGGCCATCAGCTGCGAGCTGAGAGTCGCTCTGGTCCAACTCGTCCTCGGTAGCCGACTTGTTGTTGGTGTCAATATCACTTGAGGTCGATTGACCGGAAATCCCAGGCCGTCCGTGGCTCGAAGCGGCTTCCTGGGGGTCTTCCGCTGCTGGGTATTCCGTGCTGATGTCTTTGTTCTTGTTCTCTGCTTCCGAAGCCTGGTCTCGGCTCCGAGACGGCGTGTCTGTCAAGACGGCCCCATTGAGAATGTGGGGGGTTTCTCGATCATGGAGACTGTCGAGCTTTCGTTTTTTGGCGTCAGAACTTTCGTCTACAAGTTCCTCCTCGACGAGGCCGTTCTGAATGGAGTCCCCCGCGTCACTGGAGGCGCTGGCCAATGGCGCTATTCCCGGCTGCTCGCTCTTCTCATTGCTGGCAGCTGCCTGAACCGGAGTCTGGCAAGAGCTATTTGGATCCTCAACGGTCACCGGGTTCACGGCTGGCGCGGTATCTTCTGCTTCGGTTGCTCCTCTGTCCGACTCACTCGCGGGCAGGGATCCTGTTGCGGTCCCAAGAAGCTGATCTTGGTCTTCGTGGCTAGCCGGCTCATCGCCCGGGTCCTGCTGCAGGCCTACGGATTCTGCAGCCTGTCTTTGCGACTGGTCTTGGGATGGTGACCTCGCTTCAGGCGATGCCTGTTCCGGGCTACTTGGTTCTGGCTGGGGCTCGGCCGGTGCCTGCTTCGCGTGCGTGAGCCCGTCCTGCCTGCTCCTCTCGGACCCTATGCCGTGGGAATCAGAGGCGTCAGACTGTTGCGTCGGGTCCTCCGGCTGACCCTCGAGGCGCACAATGCGCTCATGTTGCCGATCTGAGTCCGAATGATCAGGTACTCTGCTTTGTGAGGCCCCGGTGCTGCGTCTGGCTCTCCGGGTTGGTGGGGGTGGAAGGGGTGCCTTCATCTGTTCGTCGATCATGTGGTTGATTTCCTGAAGCCCAACAGATTAGCCATACCTCGTTCCAACTTGTGGAGCCGGACCACTGAGCTCACTCTTCTTCTCTCTTCCAGGTCCTTCAGTTTGCTGTGGCCCTCGTCCAGCATGCGCCTTGCTTCTTCTTCAATAATATCCATCTTCTCGTCGGTCTCCTGCTCCACGCCCTGCTTCTCACTCTCTAGCTTGTGATGCCTCTCGGCATCGTGATTGTGCTCTCTCGAGGCTTTTTCTTTGTCTTCCCTCCTGCGGCGAGCCGCTATTTCTTCGTCTTCCCTCCTGCGCTTCTCGGCAATCTCGTCGCATTCAGCTTGCCGACGCTGCTTGAGCTCAGCAGACTCCTTCTCGAATTCGGCCTGCAGGTGGCGGAAGACGTCGTCCCGCTGTGATTCGAGGGAGTCCAGCTTCTCATCATGCCCCTTGGTGTCAAGCGATGTTATCGTGTCATGGATTTCCGAGAGGGTGTCGCGCATCTGCTGCACGAGCGCGGCGACGTTGATCATGATCAGGTGCGGTGTGATGCTTGGAGCACCTTCTCAAGAGCACGTTGGCAAGTAAAACAGACCGGGGGAGGCCGCCTACGTTGCTGATACGAGGTGGTCCTTGGAAATACAGGCTCGGCTAGGGGGCACAACAGTTTCCAGGAGGAACGACAGGTGCTCGAATGGTCTTTTGAATCGAGTTTTGGGCAGAGGTCATGGGAAACCGGGCCAATGTTTATGCCCTCTTGATGACTGGTGGCCGGCGGGCTCTTGAGGGAAGGGCAAAGCACTTGCTCTCCAATCAATACGTGACTGGGCCAAGTTGGAAACAAGGTATGGAAACAGGAGATGAACCACCGTGGGAGGTGAGGCGATTCTACACGTCATGACGACTTGGATTGGGCATGTAACGAGCGCAGGCCTCCCATGGCGTCCGGCGGGTTGGTGATGCATAACAGCAACGGGCGAGGTAGGGCCGTCGGCATCTCGCACTCACCAGTCAGCTTGGAGAGGGAGGCAGGACGCTCCACGCCGAGGCATTACCCGACATGGCAACGGGGCTCAGGGATGAGGTCCTGACAGGCTGAGACGCGGATCAAGAAAGCACCACTCCTGATTGGCGGGGTGGAGGGGTTTGTACTGTAGCATAAAATTGGAACGACACAATGGCCGTGGTCATTACTGTGGTTCTTCGCTTGCCTGTCAAGTACCCTTGGTCGGCGCCCGCCAGTCCACGCGGAACAAGGCATTGTGTTGGGATCGGTAGTGTCCTCGTCCTTGTTCCTTGGTTAGGCCAACCTACTTAAGTAGCCAACAGCCTTGGAGGAGCGTCACTCACTGTCAGGCAGCCTAGGCATCCTTGGCTCAGCTCTTCCGCAAGAGGGACCTTTATTAACGTGACGTTGCACCAGTTGACATGTGTGATCAAGTCGGGATCCGGATAATCGGTAGTCGACCATTTCCAAGTGTCTGTTTTTTTCTGTTGGTCAGCAGTGCCTCCCCGATCTACTTCTGGCCCGTGGCTTTTTCACTGGGAAATTCCTGTGGGAAATTCTTCTGGGACGTCAGCCAGGAAGGAGAGCAGCACTTTCAATGCTGCTGAGCGCGGGTGCGCATGAAGTGACGCGGCATCTGACGGTCAACTGGTTGCACTAGACTACTCCGTAGTTGACATGTGGTGCGTTTCAGATTTTATGTGGGGCTCACGCGAATCCAGACCCACTACTATCCGCAATGGCGTGTGCTCCCTCCCACTGGAGTGTTGTTCAGAGCACAGATATATACCTACTTAAGTACTTAGGCTAACATGCACTCACTGCACCTGAGTGAGTGCCCAGCCGTGTGAAAAACACGGTTGCTTGACCTTTTACAAACTGTCATGTCTTTTGAGATACAATGCCGGGTGCCACGGCCAACTCAATGGCCGCCACCCTGGGAATAGAACATATGTAGTGCAAGTCCGTCTTTGGGGCAAATAGATGACCCGTACAGTCAGCCTCACAGTAGCTGGGAGGATGGGCTCGGCCGGGGAACCCTGGTCCGTTTGCATGCTCGTCCTCGCCCTCAACTCTCCGCGACGGCTCCGTGCACTGGGGCGGGACCCGAGGCTGGCTCGTGGTGAACACCCACTAAATCCTCCTCGATGCAGAGCCTTTGTTGGCGATTGCTGACCTCCTCCTGTACGACTCGCGGTACTGCACCCGCTCAAAGAACCCAAACCCAATAACAGCCGCACCTATCGCCGTCCACGCACCACAGATGACCAGGCCGATCGGGAAGATGAGCAGGTTGACGCCCGGCAGCACGAAGGCTATCGTCCCGTTACTGAGTCCCTGGGTGACATCGTCTACCGCAGCCTGGGCCTTTGCCGTGTCCGACAGCACGACCATGTCAGAGAAGACACCAGTCAGGAAGGTCGCTTCGTTCGAGGAGACGGTGGTGTTGACGGTTTGTCCGGCGGCATTGACGGCAGAGAGCGTCACGGTTGGCATGACCAGCGCTTCCAAGGCAGCCCTGTGGGTTTGTTAGAAAGTGCAATGCCAGTCACTCAAAGTGACATCCAAAATATCAGGTTTGGGTTGCTTCGGTGGGGGGCCCCGGGCGGCGGGGGTCCGGTTCACGGTGTAGGCTTACATGTTCATCTCCAGCTGCATCTTGTCCTGGTCAACCTGGCCAACGAAAAGATAGGTCTGCAATAACTGTAGGTTGGGGCTGGCCTGCCGTGCCTGCGGGCCCGAGACCTTCAGGGCTGCTGTGGAGGCAGTCACCGGACTGACGCTGGCCCCATTGTACGACAAGCTGACCTGAACCTGGTCGGGCGGGATGCCCGCAAACTCCTCCCTCGGGGTGCTGAGCCGGTAGAGCCTAAGGTCCGCCTCGAAAGCGCCGGTCTTGGTGTTGAGGACGGGCAGGTTGTAGCACGTGCATGTCCCTGAGGGATTGGTCGACTGAGGCAGCTTGGCGAGTGCTTCTCGACAGGCCTTGTTGACCTCGGCTTCCCACTCTGCCATGTTGACCGTGCCGTTCTGTTGCAGTGACACGGTGGATGATGCCTGCCTGCTGACGACAACGTGGTCACTGGCGGGTCCCTCCATGTTCTGCTCGAATGACCTTGGGGATCGACCGGTGAGAGCCCCTTCTGCCACCAAGTCGGCGACACCGCCGGCGTGTGCGCCGACGGCGAGCAGAGCCGTTACTCGCGCGTGCCAAAGCATGCTGGTCCTGACTGTGATGGTGCTTCTGCTTCTGCGCCCGGACAATTTCCAAACTCTTCCGCAATGTTGTCCTCCTCCGCAAGAGAATTATGCCGATGGCGGTTGGTGTCGGCGTGTATTGGCCTGATTATGATGGGGCCGGCGGTTGAGCGCTGCTCACTCAATGGCGTCCGTAGAAAGGGAGGGAAAGGCGTGAAAAGGACCTGCCGTTTTGTTGACCGACCGAAAGACTCCCAGGCCTAGCTGGTAACAAGACTCTGTACCCACAGCTGGAATGGTTCAGAAGGAAGCTGTAGATGACAGGCTCGAAGAAACGAAAGGCACACAATGAGAGGGACGACGGGAGGGACAGGTTTTAGGTGGCCTAGGCCTCAGAAACCAGGTCGAACCACAACGGGCTGGGACAGCGAGAAGTGTGGCAACGCGAGGGGGGGGGAGAAGATTAGACGATTCCATGTTCGAGTTACTCGAGACTCTACCGTGTAAAACGGGTGCGACGATCCGATGTGCAGCATGCGTCCAGGTCGAGGGGTCGGCGTCTGGCGCCCGTGGTGCTTGGTAAGGGTTTGAGAAGTGAGCCAAGATGTTGTCACATCTTGTCGGATCGCCGGGACCTGAAACACTTGGGGCGTCGTCGAGGAGCGGGATGGAGAATCTTGCACTCTCCTGCAGGACTAAGGACTCGCTGCAGCCAAACAGGCAAGGCGCGCCCCACCTAAATGCCGCCTCAAATGCCAAGACTATCTAATCCTTTAAAGTACATTAACAACTTTTTTTTACAAGGGGGTTAACGTAAGAAGTAGCTGTAAGGATGTACCGCTAGGGCTAAAAAGAGTATTATATTAAGGGAAAAACTAATTCTAAAAGTACTACTAAGAAGCTTTTTTTAATACCCTCCTTATTAGTTTATTACTTTTTTTACTACTTATAAAGTTTAAGCTTTATAACCTTTTTCCCGTTTATAGTTTCTTTAATTAAGTTACTTATATAAAATATTAATAAGCTATATATATTTTAAATACATATATTTTTTAAGTTCTTCTACTAAGCTAGAACTATCGTAAGCATTTTAAAAGGATAAAATATAATATATCTTTTAAATAAGTATAGTAAGTTTAACTATATAGGAAATTTTATAATAATATTCTAATTTACTTTTATAAGTTGATTACTAGAAGCTTTTATTTAGTATAAGTAAGTATAGCGTTAAGCTATACTTAGTATCCGTTACTATTCGCGCTAGTATTATTAACTAAGTTTATTAAAGTTAAAGCTATTATAGTTTATAAGCTAGTTTAACGCCGTTTAATATTAAGTAAAAGTATTATTATTTATATAATTTAGGCCTTTATAGATAAGTTGCTTAAAATAATTAATATTAAAAAGCTACTATTATCTTATTTAAGGTTTTAGCTTTACTCTTAAATATATATTCTACGAGTAAAAGTAACTAAAATAACTTTCTTTTATAAAACTACTTTAAAGTAATTAAAGAAACTACTAAAATAACTTTAACTAAGTAAAGTAACTAATAACTTTAGCTTAGTAAAGTAACTATATTCTATTATTTAGATATATAGCTTTAATAGCTTTACTATAAATAGTTATAAATAAAATTAATAAATAAATAAATGAGTTTTTTTCTATATTATAGTAGGTTTTTACTCTAAAGTTAGCTTTATAATAATAAAGAAAATTAATAGACTTCCAGAAATATTAAAAAGCTTTAGCCTAAATCTAAGTATATTTAAATTTTTAAAAGGATATAATTTAAGTTTACTTAAGTATAAAAGCTAAAGCTTTAAAAAAATACTATAGCTAGATAAAACTCGAGAATACCCTAGTTATAAAGATAGTAGATAGTTAAATTAACTTAGTTAAAAGAACTATAATTATAAGTCTTTTAACTTTATACTTAGAAGGGAAGCTATATATATTTAAATTAGTAAAATGAGACTTAATATTTATTAGTTAAATACGAAAGAATATTACTTAAATATAAAATAAGGAACTAGTTATATTAAATAGACTAGAATTTATTTTAATATTTCAAACTCTTTTAAGCTTATTGTTTAATAAATATATTACCCTTTTTTAAAAAAATAAAAAAAGTATGAAAGTAAAGTTTTTATAATTAAAAGTAGTAGTTAAAGTAAAAGTTAATATAAATATAAGTATTAGGTTAAGGTTAAGATTACTTAGGAATATAAAAAATGAAGTAAGAAATTACTCTTAACTATTTTTTTATTCTTAAAATTTGAAGTTACAATGACCTTTCCTATTTAGTTATAAGGAGTTCTCATTCTTGTAAGGGGAGTGCAAGATTCTCTATCTCGGTCGAGCAGGTCGGACAGCAGAGTTGTAACAGTATACCTATATGCCTATATACCTATTTACCTATATACCTTGTATACCTGTTTACCTGTATACCTATATATTTACATACTAGGTATATAGGTACATAGGTATATAATAGGTATATAATAGGTATATAGATATATAATAGGTATATAAGGTGCTAATAATATATATAACTTTTAAAGTAATAGGGGTATAAAAGTATATTAAATACATCTATAAACCTTAAATTTACTCTATAGTATTACTATTTTTATAAACCCCTAATACTAATAAACAATGTATAATATATACTAATATCTCTATTATAAAAGTAATTTATATTTAATTTATTTATACGTTACGAATGCATACTTATATAAATATAAATTAAGTATTAATATAATATAAAAATTATTTATAATTAGTCTAGTATTAGATATTACCCTTAACTCCAGTAGTTAATATACTTTCTAACCTTTACTCTATTTTTAAAAATAAATTAGTATTCATTCTACTATTAATAATATAGCTAGTATAATAAAAATAGTATTAGTATAATGCTT
>MAVT02001246.1:0-14807 GCA_001702395.2 Diaporthe helianthi | reverse complement strand
TTAAACATTTGTATAGTTGTATAGTAAAATGTATAAAAATTTGTTACAACTCTGCACATTAGTTTGATATTTATAAGGGCCTTTTTATTCTAGGCAGCAGAAAGTCCTACAAAAGGCCTTTCTAAGTCTCTAGAAGATATTCCTTCTCTTTTAAGCTAGGCACTAATTTTTATACTCTAATATACATAGTTATTGGTACCGTTAAAGAGAGGAACGCTGAATTTATTAGGGGTTACTATTGGATTTTTATTAGAGTTTTTTATTAGCTAAGAAAAAATCAAGTTTCAAGAGGAGTAGCGAGAATTCAAGGGTCGTTGACAATTCAGTATTTTTAGCGAGTAAAAGGTGAATGGTTTTTAGTGAAAGTAGTACCAAAAAATAGAGGAGAAGTAGGGCTATCAAACAGTATATTTTTCGTAGCGGACGGTCGAGTATTCATAGAGTAATAAGGGAGTGATTAGAGGTAGTAGATGTAGAGTCGTTGTAAGGTCACAGACTCAAATGTCAGGCCTAATAGGGTGACGTTGAATAGAGGGCTCTGATTGGTCGAGAGGTGGATATTTGGCCGAAAGCGGTAATTGTAGATCAGGCTCGGCACTTAGGGCTATATTAAGCTTAAAACGTGGGTTGTCGAAGATTCGAGAGGTGGTTTAACTCAGGGGTATCACGTGACAGAAAAGTGGGTCTTTTAGCAGCCAGAGCACATAACCTGTTGAATAGTGGCAGGGAACGCTTAGTTCTATTGGCTTATTCTAGACGTCTAGCTTGGGGGACTACCCCTATTTATATACTCGCTAGTGTGGGCTAACGATTACCCGTATTAATAATTCACATAGTTTAGAATATTCCAACAAAAACAAATTAAGAAATAAGGAATCTTCACCTCTTTTACACGATCCTATGCCTCAAGCCGCAACCCCTGCATCTTGTGCTTTTGCCTCGACCAATCTCTTGTGGCTTTCGGAACTGCCACTATATGCCTGGGCAAGATACAACGGTTCCTGCGCGTGGCCTTCAGCAGTGTACTCGCTGTGAACCGAGACTTCGTTTCGAACACCAATAGTCCCCAGCTCGTTTGACTCTGTCGGTTCCGACCAGTTCGTATTTCTTGAGACCCGGCTTGAGGTGCCTCCGCCCGAGGACTTGGCGCCTCTGCTGCCGCCGCCGTAGAAGCTGCTCGAGATGGATTGCCATCTCTTTGACACCATCCTTGCAAGCGGCCTCAGGGCGAGCACGGAGCTGGCAAAGATCGATAGTCCGTGCTCTATGAAAGCCCATGTCATGGTTGAATACCAGATAGTGAGGGAGTCGTTGTCTCGTGGGTGGAATGTTTCGTAGTGAACCTTGAGCTTCATGATGGCCGCCACTGCAGCACTGGAGACGTAGCTTCCATTAGTGACGGGTGTCTATTGGAAGTGAAGTGCATGCTTTCGGCGATTTGTTATGGAATGCAGTGAGGCAGAGGAAGTAAGTTTGGCAGTCAAAGAACCGACTTACATGAGCCCAACACTGAACAGTCCGACCACGCTCACTTTGAGAGCCTTTGATATTTGCACATTCCATAGAATGTAAATAGGTAATAGCACATGGAAGACGTCGTAAATAACATAGGATGAATCCTGTGCGTAGAAGGTATTTGCGCACACTGTCTTGCTGATAACATATGGACTGAGCCCCATGCAGCCAAGTGAGAGCACCAAAGCTGTGACCAGATTCCACACGATGCAGGTAACAATGTCGATGATGATGATTGTTCGAACTGCCGGGCGGCTGTCCAGACGAAACAGGACTATTGCGACGCTTATCTTGACCACTCCGGATATCACGAAGCAGATGACGTTTTTCGCGAATTCGTACTAGAAGAGGGTCGTCTTAGGAACATTGAACTGGTAATTTGTGGTAAAATCTCATGACGAATCACTCACCCTACTAGTCGCAGGATCATTAAGCCATGGCTCCTGTTCGGATGAGTCGACCTGACTTTCCACGCACAGTATGCAGAGAGCCTCAAGTACTATCAACAATAGCTGAAAGACGTGCTTCCTTAGCTGTTGCTACCCCAAGCCAATGGTGACATGACAGCCTTGGTGTTGCTGTCTACACAAAGAAAACTGGAAAACTCACGTATGAAATGACGAGGGACACATCATCCCAGCCGAACGCTCTCTTGGTGAGCTTGGTCCGAACAAACACGCGGAGTCCGACGGTGGCCGTGCAAAGCGCAATAAAGAAGATGGAAATACCGATGAACCGGTCGTGCAAATGGAAGCCCATGTTGATGAGCTCGATGCACGTCTAACAGCGGCTGGTTCTCGGGGGTGAATAAAGAATGCTACACAAAATCGCCGTTGGCTCTCGCCTGCACGCGTGGGCAAATTTGACACATGTAAGGACTGATAAAAGTTTTTGGGAAGCTGAGTTCGAAAGCGATCGGGAAAGCTCAGTCATCACTTGAGCAGAGGCCTCTGCCGGCAGAGCAATTTACTATATATCACCCGGCGATCCCTTTCCTCACACCCTCAGGGCTAACCTTGTCAGGTTCAAGGGCCATTTTACCTGGAGCTAGAGCCTTGCCTCAAGGAGAAAAGAGATTTTTTTTGGACATCTGGATGGAACGGCACGGACCAGAGTTCGAGGGAGCACGACAGTAGTCGACACATACCTCGGACTCTAGTCGTGACGTTTTCCATTAATACTGGAGTGGAGTGTTGAGCATCGAGAATGCCTCTCAGTGGTTTATTCTGGTTGTGGGATGGTGCACATGTGTGGTAATGTCAGCTTACTGCACCTTGATGGGTTGCTCTAATTCAAATGTTACCCACCAGAGGGGGGTTGGGGGGGGGGGACTACGGCTCCTCGGTCTGTCACAGCATGCAAGCGTGGTTTGGCAGTCTACGCCAACCTTTCTGGTCAAATCACATGCACAAGATACCACGGAATGCGCAAGCTGTGCGGAGAAAAAGGAATGTGGGCGTGCTTGGAAGCTTACACCGACCCACGATTCGGCGGATTGCTCTGACCTGGTCTAATCTACTTAGCCTAGCCGGTCACGTCCAGTGACCTAGCGGATCTGGGGACTACTCATTTAGAGGCTGCGAGTTCTCATTTTGGCAGAAGTGCCTGGTAAAAGTCGGACAGGATGGATAATCTCTTGGATGCTAGAGTCTCGGTCACTTTTCTGCTTAGACAAGTGACAAGGAACAGATCGAATGTGAGCAGGGAGATGCGATAGATATGTCGCCACGCAAAAGTCCATGAGCTCTGATGGATGTCATGGGAACCTAATGTTTAGGTCTCAATCGGTCTATCAAAGCGGAGTGAAGAGGACGTGCAGTGGCGGAAGCGTTACAACAAATGTGTCCAGAGCTTCTTTCGGCAAATGAAATCCCAAAGTTCTGCACAAGTTTTGAAAATGCCATGCGCAAGCTCATGTAATCAAGATTCTTGCCCGGGCATGAATATGCACCTAAGAGCCGACTTAGCGTGTGCACTCACACAGAGCTTTCAAGTACTCGTCAGACTTGTCATGCCAGTCAGGAAGTCTGATCGTCTGGGCCCCCAACGCTCAGGTATAAACTCATCAGCCTGCAGCCAGTAGCGTGGATCTCTCTGGACGTTGTACACAGGCACTAGGACGTTTGTGTTTCCTGGAACATGGACTTCGTCGATCATCAGCACACCTGTAGCTGGGGTCTCACGGGACTCGGCAACAAGAACTGCTGGCTTCAGCCGGAGGGTCTCGGCGATGATGTCGTACTCCCACTGCCGACCCTGCCCATCCAGAGCCTGTCGGAGCTGCTTACCTAGGTACGCAGCTTTGTCTGTGCTCCCATATTTCTGCAGAGAAAGAACAGAGCGATGGATGGCACGCTGGATGCTGTGTCACTATGCAATGGCTCGAGTTAGCAGGGCAACTTCTCCAAGTTTCCAAACCACTGGTCTAGAGAACTTGTCACCAACCTGCCAGCCAGTAGAACCAGTCTTGAGTCACACTCAAGGGCTTTGGGAGTTGGGGCTGCAGAGACGTCCTTTTCATGCACCGCCTTTACCATCCAGGACACGATGTTGCTCGGGAAACTTTCAGTGTTCCACGACTTTTTGACAGCCCGCAGATCAGTAATGGTTCAGAGCACTGAGCAATGTGATGTGAGTCAATGCAGAGGAAGGGTTAACTTCTGTTGATCATGGATCTCATCCGTGCAAAAGCCGAAAATCTCAGAGCAGATGTTTGAAGTACTTCCCATGGCAGGCAGGTGAGAATGTTCATCAACCATGGTACGGGGCTCAGGAACCCCAAGGCCTTAATATGCTTGTGAATTGGTATGAGGGCTGAATGCTCAGTACCAGTCATGAGATTACCAAAGTCCTCTGAGAATGCAACCTTTCCGATGACATTGAAATTGTAGGAACATGGACCACTTAGTGATGTTGATAGGTTCAGTGGCGCGTTCTTGCATTCGTTTCACCAGGAGATCTGCCTTGTCTTCAACGCTTTGCTCGTAGCTCGTTAGGGCTGCACATTTGTCTATCGTTAGCCAAGAGTTTCCTGCCATCTTCCTTTGACGCCACATATACCTTTGACAGAAAAACCTCGGTCCCAGGCCCTGCGTCGATTTCAATGTCGTGTATGATCTCGGACCATGTGTAGTGAAACTCTATCCGCATCGTGGCCTGACTGAGCATACCACGTTGACTTCAGCAATTTTGATGCTGGGCCGTATATCTCAGCCACAGCTGAAGCACGAAAGACAGTGATTTCACACGGCCCTGCGATCGTTCAACTCACATTTGCAAAGGGTCCTATTACATGTCTTGGAGCTGGAAAGTTGTCATACCTGTGCGCACAAAGTCGCCATACTTTGAGTGCATCTTCTCCCACTCTTGGTAGTACTGCAGGTTCCTACCCGTGTTTTGCGACATACTCAGTGCTATCTTTTTTGATTTCCACTTTAATTTACAAGTGATCAACCGCGGACGCCTATGTTTAGAGGCCTATTTTGTGTGTACGGTGTGCCAGCGCCGAAGATCTAGAATCAGATTCTTTGCAGATGTCTCAAGTTTATGGCCTTGCCTTGTCTAGTGGATTTGAATTTGTCTGGATTAACATCGTAAGGGAGGTCATTATTCCTGATAAGTTGACATGAAATGGTCAGAAGATCAGTCGTCCACAAAGCTACGGAACATTGAATGCTGTGTTGTGTTATTGAGAATATGCCTGTCTTATGTCTTACTGTAACAAGAACTTTGGAGACCATTTGAAGCAAAGTGAAGGTCTTTCGAAGATATGAGTTTGGACGGTGAGTCAGTATGTCCGAGAATGCCATGAGAAAGCTTCGGGTAGATGCTTCAAGTGGAGCACCGTTCCCGCTGTGTTTGTGCGTGTAGTGGTGATTGAGCCCGTCCACACCATAGAACACGTACCTAGCTAGGTACTTGAGGTATTCAACGGGTTGGTGACTCTGGAAACCCATCTTGCCCATTTAGAACACACTGTATTCCGTCGTTATCAAAAAAAGATTGTGTACACGCGAGATAGGTGGAAACCAGCATGCCCGTGAACGATTGCTATGAAAACATTGAACGATCTGAGACACTGTTTTATCATTCCTTTGACGAGGAAACAGACTGTGACGTATTTTGAGAAACCCGTTTGCTGTATGCACGTCGCTTTCATCCTCAGGAGCCAGAGACTCCTATCCTAGCATGAGGGGAAATCGCAATAGCTCCGGAACAAAAGCCCGTCCATGCCTCCATCAACTCCATCATCCTTCAGCCAGACCTTGCTCGTTCCAAGACGGTCTCTCAGCTCCTTAACTTCGGCAAGCATACATTACATCCTAATTCAGAGACGTCGAACCGTAGCACCGAAACAGTGTTGCAACGATGTCAGCAGGCGAGGACAAGCCGGTGATAGTCGGCATTTATGGTGTTTCTGGTTGCGGGAAAACAACACTTGTCGCACGGCTGAAGAAGACTCTTGGCGAGAGAGATTTTGCCTTCTTCGACGGCTCTCAGATGCTTAGCTCACTGGTTCATGGAGGGCTAGCCGCCTTCAAGCAGAAGCCCGACTCGGAAAAGGCTGTCTACCGTGAGATTGCCATTCAACACATGGCAGCAACATGCCAGTCAGACCAGAGAGTAGGCATCGTCGCTGGGCACCTTACCCTCTGGACTGGCACTGGCGCCCTGGAGATACACACGCATGCCGACCTCGAGACATACACCCACCTTGTGTATCTTGACACACCTCCCGAAACCATTTCTGAGTATCGTCTGAATGACCAAAGTCGGGACCGGCCGGAGATGAGTGTGGACGACTTGCGCAGATGGCAGTGGAGCGAGAAGTCGAGAGCAAAGACTCTGTGTCGCCAACATGGCATCATGTTTATCAACCTGCGGCTTCCTTTGGAACCTGGTCTCCCCCGCGCCACAAGCCTGATGCGAGACATTCGAGATCACTCTGAACAGGAGAACATGCGAAGAGCACTGGCCAGGCTCGACGACATCGTGGCCCCTTTGTCGAACAAGGTCGAGACCGTTCTAGTCCTTGACGCGGACAGGACTTTGACGTCCATGGATACTGGGGCAAGATTCTGGGGTGAGCATCTGAAGATGGGCGAAGATGGCAGCAACAGACTGAAGCAGTATTTTGGCCACCCAGTCTGGGGATACTCATACAAGGCTTTCCGCCAAGCTGCATGGCTCTACGAGGAAATCCCAGAGCCCGAATATGAGCGACTTTGTCAAGTCGTCGCTGAGGACGTTACCTTGCACCCGGAGCTGGCAGATCTCATCGAGTCTGTTGGAAGACTGAGGCACATTCGAGCCGTGGTCGTCACTTGTGGGATCAAGCGCGTTTGGGAAGTGGTGATGCAACGTGTGCGGTCTTCGGCCCACGTCGAAATCATCGGTGGAGGCCGCATCTCAGACGACTTCGTTGTTACGCCTGGGGTCAAAGCAGCCATTGTAGAGCGCCTCCGGAAGCACTACGGGGTGCAAGTCTATACCTTTGGCGACAGCGAGGTAGACATTCCCATGTTGATGGCTGCCGATCAACCTTTTGTCGTGACAGGAGACGTTGAGACCAGGAGCAAGAGCATGGATCAAGCCCTACTGAATGCTATCAGCAGCGGTCTCAGCGCGAGACAGGTACTCCTCCCTGCAGGCTCACGGCCCAGACTGGCCGAGGGGCTGGTTCCGATTGTCGAAATGGGCGCTGCCTTCACCAGCAACATAGTTGCTCGAAGATCAAACATTCCAAAACTCGGCCGCGTCCACGCCACCGACTCGACGGCAGCAAAAGTTCTCATGACTCCAATGAGAGACGCGGGCGTTGCTGGTCCAGGCCTGCGCGAGGCACACCGAAGAGCAGGATGGTGGATCGCAACACAGCATGTGTCAGAGATGATGGGCTGCGAAGAGACTGAGATTACCCACGTGCAGAATCACCGGACTGCGGGTTACCGACTCCGCGACGAAGAGAAAACTGTCATTATCGCCTTGATGAGAGGGGGCGAGCCGATGGCCCAGGGCGTGAGCGAGGCCTTCCCAGCCGCCATGTTTGTCCACGCGAACACGCCGGACGATCTGACGGAGCAGCACATCCGAGGCCAGAGCACGATCCTTCTTGTGGATTCTGTCGTGAATAGCGGGAAGACCATTATTGGTTTCGTTGAGCACATCCGGGCCATCGACAAGACTGTACGCATTGTTGTCGTCGCCGGTGTCATACAGGCCAGGTTCTTCAAGAGGCTCCCTACAGATATAGAGGTTGATCGGAATGTTGGCTTTGTCGCGATGCGCCTGTCCGAGAATGAGTTCAAAGGAAAGGGGCAGACAGACACTGGGCATCGGTTGTACAATACCACACGATTTGAGTAGATGCAAATGGGCCGCGGCGAGCTGCATTCAATCAATGCTTCCAAGGTCGGGTACCACCATAGATGACAGCGACGGAACTAGGTATTGAATGAAAAGGGATCAGATGGTCACAGATAGTGTATGGATCGGATCCCTCTGCCCAGTTGCGCGTCCAAGTTGACACTGAGCAGCACAGTGGCACTTGGGCACTTGAGAGCTCAGTCTTCAGCGTCCTAGTATTCTGATCACACCACTTGGTTACCATCTCACGTAATCTAGTAAGAAAAGAAGGATCACAAGATTTGCGTCACAAAATAGGCTCTCACATGCCTGGAAGCTGTGAGATGAATGCTGCTGGTGTGTCACTGTTCACAACGGGCTGAACGTTGGGGGCGCAGGAGGGTTGATAGGATTGATCTTGGAGGGGCTGCTGACGTTACGAGGGTTAGGGATTATGTTCCCACTTCCCAGTGCTTGGCTGAGGGAGGAGCAAGGGTAAATACTGTAAGCGCGTGCGTGCGCAGATCAGCCACATGCATGCAACCGCCTCTACTATGCGTACGACAAAGTACCTAGATACTTAGGAATAGACTTCCATCCAGTTACACTGACAATGTGTCTGTGGCTCACACCCCTATGAAGCAAAGCACTCAAAATTACCGACAGAAAGGTCCATCATGATGGCCTGCGCTTGCCGGGGGGCTCCGAGAACGGCGGCGGCTGTGGACCACCAAACCGAGGCGTAGCGCTTATTGCGACTACGAGTCAAGGTGGACGTCACACATGGCTCTATTGGTAATACTTGCCCTCCCTTGCCTTGCCCTCACCCTCTTGTCCACACAGGCAAGTAGGGCCCCAAAGCTGTCATCGTCTACACATATGTGCATGTATATATGAGCTCACCAAATGAATTTCTGAAGCATTGCCTTTCCAAACGTAACATCCTCGAACTTGCTTGAAATTAAAAACTTCCTTCACTCGAGCTGAAACTCGGCTCACACCGCCCCCCTCCCCCCTCCCCCCTCACCCAACCCACCTTGTTGACAGCCGACCGTCTCCTCACATCGAGGTTGAATATATGATTCTACCTTTCCACATTTGAATATCAAAATCCCCCGCACGCGCAATCATGGGATCGACGGCCGCGAGAACCCCCACCCGCCTCGCAATCCTCGAGGCAGACACGCCCGTGCCCAACGCAAACGCAAAATACCATGGCTACAGGGGCGTCTTCACCGACCTCTTCCGGCGTGCCGTCGCCCCGGGGCCACTCGAGGGCCACCTGGCCATCACCGGCTACGACGTCGTCAACGAGCCGGACAGCTACCCCGACCTGGAGTCGGTGGACGCCGTCCTGATCAGCGGGTCCAAGCACTCGGCGTACCTGGACGACGAGTGGATCGTCAAGCTCGTGGCCTTTACGCGCAAGGCGCTGGCCACCAACGGGAGGGTCAAGGTGGTGGGCGTCTGCTTTGGGCACCAGATCGTCGGGCGGGCGCTGGGCGTCAAGGTCGACCGCAACCACAAGGGCTGGGAGGTCAGTGTGACCGAGGTCAAGCTGAGTGAGACGGGGAGGGCCGTGTTTGGGTCCGACACACTGGTAAGACAGCAAGCAGCACCTGGGCATCAGCCAACAGCGGGCCACTCCGGCTCGACGTCTACAGGTGGTCCGATTCTCATCCCTTAATAACGCCGTCTCGCAGAAAATACACCAGATGCACCGCGACATCGTCTTCTCAAATCCCGAGGGCGCGCACAACCTGGGCGAGAACGACATCTGTGCTAACCAGGGCTTCCTGCTCCCCGGGAAGGCCATCACGGTACAAGGGCACCCCGAATTTACCGGCGAGATCATAAGCGAGATCCTCGAGCTTCGTCACGACACCAAGCTCTTTACTGACGACGTGTACTCCTCGGGCGTGAACAGGGCGAATATCGATCACGATGGTGTCATGATAGCACAAGCTTTCTTGCGCTTCATACAGGGCCAAGAAGCTATCAAGGCCTAGAGGTGGTCGAAAATTAAATAGTACTTAATCATAGTAACGTATCTCGAAACATGGCGCACACCAGACCGGGCACATGCAACAATTACGTCCTCTATATCTATAGTAAGGGCATGGGACGTTTAATTGGTCTGCGTGCTGCCTCGGTCTCCGACCATATCATGTTCTCGCCGCTCATCGCCGTCACCCTTGCCATCTTGACTTTCTACCTCAATGTCAGTTATGTTCGGTTCAACATCCCACCAGTTTCTAGACACGGACGCCTGAGACGTGCCCCCTTGACTGAATCTGTTGGCTCGCTGCTCCCTCTCCATCTCCCCCTCCCTCCTCAACCTCGCCCTCGATCCCTCGTGGAACATCTCCTCCCTCGTCCTGCCAATATCATTCCGTGAGTCAAAACTCAGTCCATTAATGAAGCTGCCCATGTTCTCCCAGAAGCCACCCTGCATGTGTCTCCACGGCCTCTCGCGTACGCAAAACACAATCGAATCTGCCAGTCCCTGAACGCACAGCGAGATCAGGCTAGCCACCGAGACCCAATACGGCCCGTGATGATGGTCTTCGCCAAACCCAATCACATCGCTGACGAGAGGAAACATCCAGACGCAAGCATAGACTGCCGGGTATATGAACAAGAGGCGTAGCTGGCGTCGTATCCTGTCTCTGACGCGAGAGACTTCGTCCGACGCAAGTGTTCCATAGTCTAGTGATGGTATAACAGTAGTCGGCCTCGGTGTGGTCTCTTTGTGGCGACTAGGCCCCTGCTGAAGTATCGTAAAGATATGCATCTGCGGCCCTTTCGAACGACTGCTCCGACCGACGTTGAGATATTCGCCTTTGGATCTCTCATCTTCTTCTTCCATTGCCACGGATATTGGGCGACGATAGCATTCGGAAGGGATGGGGCAAAGAGGCAAAGACGGCCGTGAGGGAAGAGTATCAACCTCTCCATTCAACTTCCTTGTTGACAGCGAGGGCCGTGTTAGCTGTAGCCTGTGCTCGGCCCCTCTGTTGTCCTTCATCTGTTCCGGTGCCCCTGTCCTTGGGGACACCAACCCTGAGGCAGGATTGTGCTCTCTAACTCCAGCCTCCCAGTCCAACCCCTCCCAGGTCCAGGCTTTTGGTCTCGTTGAGCTCATGCTGAGCCGGTCCAGCCTTGATCGCAGTGAATCTCGAAACCCTATGCCCTCATCATCCTGGACAACTTGACTCCCTCCATACAAGCTCCCGCTGGGAGGGACTCTGAAAGATATTTGTCTGGACTCGTGTGGTGAAGGGATCAAACCATGGCAGATGAGAGGTGGTATGTCCGGAGTCTCAAGCTGCCGTTCTCGATTGCTCATGGGAATTGACGCATGTTGTTTGCTGAAACATCTCATCTTTGTGCGGATGTATAGGTAGGAAGCACCATACATTAAAATGATCATGGTCAAGTTTATGTATCGTGGGATCCAGGAGAGGCACATACGATCCCACCATGGATTCTTAGGCAAGTAACAGTACTGGCCGGTATCCACGTAGGCGGGAAACCTCGTGGGAAAAGCCAAAGAAGCCATCAGTGTAGGTGAAATAACGTAGAAGGCAAAGGCGATGTATCTGTATGGATAGATGCCGCTTTCGCCCGCTACTCTGTTCGACCGAAAGATATAGACGGTCCAATGAAGCGCGATCAGGAATACAGCGGCATCGGACGCCTCGATCCCCAAGGCGAAGAAGAAGCCGCTGATTTGGCAGAATGTTGATGCAGAGTCAGTTGACAGTGAATCCGTCATGGTGGCGCAGGAGTAGACAACGAGCCACAGGGACCTGACCAGGTCACTTGATATCAAGGGGATGATAAGGCTTAACCTCAAGTCAGCGTGTGCTAGTGCAAGGATGATACTAATTAGAAGATTCAAAACATGCCGACTTACTCATGACGAAAACTTCGGCGCATTCGGACAAGCCAGTACATTGACAGAGATCCGGCCAAAAGGCTGATGGACGAGAACACGAGGGAAATTGTCTTCAGGCTCCAAGCCGCAGGCCAGTCCATTCCAGGCTCCAGTGTCGACTCATTTCCTGGTCTGGCAGACCTCGTAAGTGCCGACAGAGACGCCAACGAGCTCGACATGTTTGTGGTTATTCTTACAATGCTGTCCACAAAAGTAAGGAGCCCATCAAATGGGCATCATGCAAGAGGATGGACCTCTGGGATGCTCACTGCTTGTTTTTTTTGCACCTTGAAATGAAGTCAGAAGAAGCAGGCAATTAGAATATGGCGCCCTGAGCAGCACCGGGATAGCCGGGGTGCTCCTGCTCAGCTACTTAAGGAGGTATCTTGGTTGAGTTGATAGCTCTAGGGACACGACTCCGAAGACGAGGAAGCAACGAGCCGCATGACATTCAAGTCATTTTGAATTGTTTGTTAGTAAGTACCCTAGGGTAAACACACGGCTCTAACAACTGGACTTTATGAGATTTACAGGCTCCGTCATGCGAGATACCAAAAAGCAAAGACGGGGCAGCATGGTATGGTCATCTTTCCTTGGCGTCAGTCGAGGACCCTCGTCTCTACAGTCAGCATAACGATGCACCATCTTCATATGGAACGCCGCACGAGGATACTTTTTTGATAACATCTTGTGTGACCAAAATGGAAACAGCGAGGTAGACCCAGACTGTAGAAGCTTCATCATTGAGGTTCTCCTTGCCCAGATGGTATTATTGTTGCTCAGTGTCCTGAAGTCGATCGACGATGGATGTGGAGACTTGACCGCCCTGCCATCCTTGACCCAATCTGCACGTACCGGGCGTCGCGAAGGCGAGCTGAGACAAGGAAGCAAATCGCCACTATAAAGAAAAGTTCCGGGTTACATCACCACTTGGTTTATGTTTGATCGATTACAGACAGACCAGCTGTGTCGTGTAGGCATATATGCTTAACAGTATTGATGAGAGACGGCGTGATCATAGGACCACAAACGCAGGAAATTTCTGACGAAGGTGACGGGTGACGTGATCATATGAGAGCTCTTTTGGCGGGCGTGACGCCCTCAAGAAAGCCTCAGCTGAGAGGATGATCGGCACTTTTGACATTTCTTCAAGTCCTTTTACCGTCTACTAAAGTACGTAAAAAACTACTCCAAAAACTCCGTCCCAATGCAAGATTGAAGTCCAAACCGTCACGAGCCAGGGGGTGGGGTTTCTGTTGCCCGTAACAAGCCAAACTGCGTGGCAGACGCCATGCTCATCCCAAGAGGTTGATAAATTGCTCCGGCCAGCTCCCCCATAATAATGGTCGCTTGCCGAGTCTGCCGCTCACAGGCGTTAGCATGCTGAGCTTCCGCCTATCCTTGATGACGTCCGAGATGTAGACAAATCCCAGCACCGACGCCGTCCGTATGCTTTCCGGGGAGTCACCGACCGAAGCGTTCATAACCGCTAGGGTCCAGTGGGACAGGGCCGGCGTAGGTTCGATCTTCTCAAGTCCTCGGCCTTCACTGCCATGCTCGTTCGCTGCTCGTTCGCTGTCAGCACTGATCACGTCAGGAGAAAAGGAGGCTCAGGACGCACGCTCGGGGATGCGGTAGATAGCCACGGAATCGAAATCCACTTGCTGGGAGAAGGGACTTAGTGTCCTCTTGCTGTCTCCGAAAAAGTATTCCTTAATAGCAGCCTCCTGCATCAGCTTCATCCACCCCTCGTCTCTCTCGACGACACCGTGCGACTTGTCAATCAATACCGACGCGATGGGCTCGCCCAATGTCGTCTTCTCCTTGGCAAAGTGCTTTTGTAGCTCCGTGTGTATCTGTTGTGAACCCAGAACAACAATAATATTGACAGAGAACTCATCGACCACATGTGTGAGAGCGTCCAGTGTCACGGCTTCGATCTGGCCCGAAAAGTTGATAGCTGGCGTATCGATGATCATCCCAGAACTCTTGACATCGACGTCGCCGCCCATGCGGGCCGTCGCGGCCCCGGCAAGCTTTGACACAAGCTCCTTGTATAACTGAATATCGTCCGTCGCATCCTGGTGGCCATAAAACTGCGCGATGGGAAGCTTCACGGGCACGCCAGACGGTCCACTGGTAGGGGTGCCGCCCCACCCGTTGGTCCCCTCACCATCCAGGTCCATGATCGTGGCGTAGACGGCGGCAGTCAGTGTCCCCGGCAGACTCAGCATGCCCTCGCGCGGGTCCATGTTGGCCACCACCGGCTGCGCGCCAGACTTGACCGCGAGCGCGGCCAGCGTGCGCGCCAGGCTCGTCTTGCCGACATGCCTGGCGCCCGCGATCAACACCCGCGGGCCCGTGGCGTTTCTCGTCCTGGCCTCCTTCCTCAGCCCGTCGAGCAGGAAGTGCAGGTTCAGGTACGACACCTGGGGCGTCTCGTCGGGCCCCGCGTACTCGGCCACATACTCGTTCAAGTCGCCCGAGGGCTCAATGTCGAGCTCGCAGCCACGCCAGGTCAGGATCTTGGACTTTGTGCCGCGGAACTTGTAGGTGACGTTGAGGGCGAGCTCGGTGCCGTCGCGCTCTGCGGTGCCCGAGACGAGCCGCACGGCCACGGCGTTGTTATGGGGGATCTCGAAGCGCCATTCCCAGAAGGGGCGGAGGTTGATCCTGCGGGCCGAGGTGGTGGCTGCCTGTGGGTTTGGAGGGCACCAGTTAGCCAGCTAGACTCGTGGCTGTTTCTTGTCTTGTCTGTGGAGCAGGTTGAGCTCTGCCAATTGGCCGTCGCGGAGATGAGAGGACAAGTTGACGTACCTTGATAGGCAGCTGCCCTAATCCAGGAATTGACATATTGGAGATTGAATGCTCATCCCCAAATATTCGAATGCTAAGGATGGGGCCGACTATTGCAACAGCTCCTCAGCCTCGTTGGTTTCGACTCAAGGAGGGACGGGGCTGTGGAGCTGCTGCTTGCGGCCCGCTGATATCGAGAGCTAGACTACAG
>MAVT02001245.1:0-14826 GCA_001702395.2 Diaporthe helianthi | reverse complement strand
TTAAATTAACTTAGTTAAAAAAAACTATAATTATAAGTTTTTAACTTTATACTTAGGAGGGAACTATTACTTATATACTTTTTATTTTTTTTAAAAAATAAATAAATAATATCCTTATTTTTATATTTACTAAGCTTATTTTTAAGCTTAAAATTAAAAAACCTAAGTAATAAAGTTAATCCTTATATACTTACTTACTTACTTATTATATTATCTCTTATTTTACTTATATTCCCTTAAACTACTAGGCTTAAATTACTACTCTACAAGTTCGTCGTCCGGTCCATGGCGTTCTTCATATGCCGGCGGACCTTTTAAGGCAACTGGGTTTGGTCCGCACGTAGATTGGATGATCCTGAAGATGGACGCAGCTGTTTAGCTTTCCAAGCAGGCCTACCACGGAGGACCAGGTACATGAGGTTATAATACGTTCAGTGCTCAGCGAGCTCTGGGTCCCAATATAGCGTTTTTATGGAAAGTATGCATAGCAGAACACTCCCGAATCCTGACCTCCAAACGCAAGCGACGACTGGTTGACCAGTTCGACCTCATCACCTTCATTATCCCCGTCACATCACATGTGCACTAAATAAAACCCATCACTTTTGGTCAAGTTCAAAGCGTCCTTGAACCTCCCTACTTCCTCTTACTTAAGCAAAAACCTGGCTTGAGCTGTAAATGACAAAACTACGACGGGGGTGGGTGTGGGTAGTTGAAATATGCTTTGCGGCTCTTTTCATTACTAGGATCCAGGGACATGTGATGGGGACTGTACCCGAGCGAGAGCTCGGCACAAGGCAACAAACCAAACTTATCGAAATGAGCATCCGTAAGGCCGGTTGTAAGTGACCGGGAGATGACGAGGTGGTTGTCAGTACCCCTCCAGCGTCCACTAACATAGCTCGTATTGTCAGCTGCAACCCACAGTGAGTGAGTGGTGTTGGAAGCTCTCCTGCAATCATGACATCATGGGCATCTTCCCTTGCCCCCTTGCCCCGAATGTTGTAGGACCAAGACCAAGGAGTTACCTAAGTACCTAGGTAGGCAGCTAGGTACCTAGGTAGACTAATGATCAACTGCCTCTTTCCGCACCTGATATTTCTGTTGGCGCCACGGTTTTTCTCCTTCAACCTCACACCACCCTGGACTCACCTCACGAATACATCCATCACGTCTACCATGGCTTCCAGACTCATCCGACCAGCTATGGCTTTGCGACCAACCACTGCATCCACGCCAATGCTGCGACGGAGCTTTGCCGTCTCATCAGTCAACCGCATAAAGGAGTCCTCTGGTGGTTCGCTCTTCTCCCCTTTACTTACCCACCACCGTTTTGCCCTCCTCACTAAGTAACCTTTGCGCTAACACATATTGCTCACGCTCAGAAACCAAGGACTACGAGACACACAAGCAAGACTCGCTCTCGAAGCAGAAGGCGGGCAAGGGCCACTGGAAGCCCGAGCTTGCCTCTGACGGCGAGGAGGCCGTCAAGGCCGACCGTACCCCGGACGAGGATATCTCCAAGCTGCAGGAGCGCACCAAGAAGCACGCCGAGGACAAGTCCAAGAGCGGTACCAGCGGGACAGACCCCATGTAAGGAACCCGAACTTGGGACACACCACCCACTATTCTCTTCGACTTGTCACTTTTCCCACCAAAAGTAAGATTGGGAAATGCGGTCATTATTCTCTCAATCTTCTCTCCACCCACCCACCCCCCCGCGCACAACGACCACCTCAGTCGAAAATGTCCCGACGAGTACCGATCTTGGTCCAAGGGATGCCGGGAGGACCGAGTGGGAGAGTCGAACATGGATTGGACGGGCGAGTGCTAACGCATGGGCTCAATCAAGCTGAGAGGACAGGAATGACGATTTGAATTTGCGAATCTGGCTTTCACCCGAGTACAGGAGCTTTATGATCCACAAGCACGGAGGGTACAGGTTGGGCTTAGATGGGGATCATTACATATGTACGCATGAATGGCCGAGCATAAAGCCTTCATAGGCAAGAGACACCATTGAATTGTCTCTTGAATTCGACTTTAATCGTGTTATCTTGGCTACCTCGAGCGTCCATGCAAGTGACATAATAACTTGATTACTACTTGTGTCCCCTTTTTGATAACCGAATTCACGCCATTAGGAGGGATTAAAACAATGTCTCACTCGTAGCTCAGGCCAATGGAACTGCAGTACTATTGGGGAATTGCGAATACATATCAAAGTCTGCCCCGTCCGCGTCCGCGTCCGCGTCCGCGGCCCCGTCCGCGGCCCCGGCCTCGACCTCTTATCCCACTGCCTCTCGTAGCCATGCGATTGCTTGGGCCTGAATTTTCTCGAGCCGATGGTTGTGCCGGGATGTCCTCATCATCATCGTCATCTTCGTCAGACCCGGAGGCAGTGGCAGAGACAGAACCATGACCAGGTTTGGAGCCTTGTTCACTGAAGCCATCATCGCTGTAGTAACTGTACCCGTCCTCGTCCGAATCGCCCAACCTCACGACTGTAGGACCTCCCGTCTCCTCATCCTCCGAATCACCGAGTCGCACGACGGTGGGCCCCGCTGGCTTGGCTGGAATCGGTTGTGGCGGCGGTGTGGGGGTCTCCGTTGGCTGGACCGCTGATTGAACTGGCGCACGGCTGGCCCCCCTCGAAAAAGAAGGCGACGAACTCTGGAGCTGCGATCGAGGCGCGATGCTGGGCTCCTTCGAATCTGGTGCGGCACTCGCTGGCCCTGATGATACGTACTGGTCGCGGCCTCCGTTAGACTCGTCATCATCAACTGGCACGTCGTCAATCCTTGAGCCTTCAGCTGGAGCCAGCCCATCAAGATCCTCTATGGATTCCACTATCGGGCCAGGCGCCCCGTCACTGTCCGGCGCTTGCTCCATCGGACCGAGAGCGCCATCGCCATTTGGCATTCTATCTACCTCGGTGGGCGCGTCGTCCGCGGGACCTGCCTGAGCACCGCCATTCGCGTCGGTTGCTGCGGCGGCAACTTCTCGGCCACGTCTCCTCTTTCCTATCTTGACCTTCTTGCCTCTGAGCGCCATGCGCTCAGCCATAGACATGAACTTCTCTGTGGCAGGTCCAGACTCAGCTGCAAGTGATGCACCGGACCGCGTTGTCCCAATGCGATTAGGCTGCTCCGGCCCCTGCACAGGCGTCTTCGGGGGCCGGCCTCTTCGCCTTGGGGCAGGCACAGGGGGCTTCGCGGAGGCCGCAGATGCCTCGTCGTCTCCTAGTTCTTTAGCGAGCTGTTGTTCAAGGTCATCAATAGCTGAATCTGTTGGAGTGCCTTGCTCATTGTCACCACCAAGGGCTCCGGCGGCCAAAGATGATCTTGGGGGTCGACCACGTCGTTTTGAGGGCCCTGTTTGTGGTGTGGTAGACTTGGCAGGAGTCTGGGGCGAAGAGCGCGCAGGTCCTGGTTTGGACCGTCGAGGTCTTCCCGGTCCTTTCTTGCGAGTGGGAGCCGACGCGGGATCTGGGCCTGGATTCGCACCAGTAATCGCACGCATGGCTTGAGCGGCGAGATCGATTGGGTCTCCGCTCGATTCACCCGTTACCGACGTGGCCTTGGGCAAATGGGGTTTGGGTTTTGCCGGCACAACCTCATTGAATTCATCCACGTCCCCCGTATCTGCGTAAGAGACCTTTGGCTTTGAGTGCCGCAGCGTGGGCACATTTGGATCGAATGGCCGACCGCGGTCGACAAGTCCCTCCTCGCCTTGCTCATCCTGCTCAGCAAATGGGTCGTCTGGGTCAACGGACACTCCGCGAGACTCAGTCACCACTGGAGCAGCTTCATGCATGACCGTGTCGTTGCCGAGGAGTGCCGGATCGAGGTTCTGCGTGCTATCCCGCGAGATTTCTGTATCTGGCTTGGTCCTCCTCCTCTTATGTGACCTGCGCACCACGAAGTCTGGGTCTTCGTCATCTTCATGGCGAGCTCGCCGCTTGGCTGCACGCAACGACTTTTTAACCCACTCTGATTCCTCAAAATCACTGACAGCATCATCTCTTTCAGCTGGTTCTTGGTATGGGTTGAAAAGGATCTTGTCAGCAGTGTCATCCTGCTCATAATATCCCATTCCCAGTCTCCGTTCTGCACCGAGCTTCGACGGGTCTGGGTAGGCTTCAGTTTCGGGATATAGAGAGACTTGAGCGTCGGGAAGCATAGACAGATCCGTGACGTTGGCAGCGCCGTTGGATGCTTGCTGCTCAAGGCCGGTCGCAACGGGCTCAGGGGCCAATGCTCTGTTGTCTGCCTCCGTCGTCCCTTCTTGGCCTTCGGTTTCAACTAAGCCAGGCTGCTGCGCCGTTCCGTCCTGATAAGGGGCTCCATTGTTGTCCGCAAGGTCACCTGCAGCGTCTGCGTTGTCTCTGGCTTTATCTGCTTCAGCTTCTTGACGCAGCCGCTGGATCCGTTTGCTATTGTGGTTGCGACTCCCATCGCCTGCGGCATTGAGCCAATTCAAGTTGTGCACCCGGAAATCGACCAATGACTCTTGGCTGCGGTCATCCGCAACGGCACGGGTGTCGTGGCCGATGTACGTATTCTTCGGCTCGTACGGAGTCGTGATGCCCGTCCTTCGACAACCCCCGCAGTTGCAAATCAATCGGCATCTGGGACATTGCCATCGCTCCTCTTGGAGCACATCCTGCGGCATCATATCGAAAGCTCGATAAAGCACGCCAAAGCAATATGCCTGATTACAACCCGGCATGGTGCAAAAGGCCAGGCGATAGGTGTAGTCTTGGTGGCAACAAGTGTGACACTTGTACAGATCGCCCTTCTTCTTCTTCCTCTTGTTCTTTTTCGGCCGCCCTTCTTCGTTAATCTCAGGCTCTGACGGCTCCGGATCAGGCTCTTTGTTGGGCTTTGAGATGTCATTGAAAGGTCGCCGTCGCAGTTGTTCCTGGCAGACCTGGGCCAATGCTTTTCTACCGGTTTTCATTCTGGCAACTTCGAGAGGCGGCGGTGACAGGTTCACATCGACATAACCATCATTGAAGATGACCATGCTCCGCCACGCCTCGTAGTTCTCAATCAGCTCAGACCAGTCCCACTGCTCGCACCAAGATAGCCCTGACACACAGAGGCAGGATCGACCCATGGCGTAACATTCCATGCAGACGTCGTATGTATCCTGGTCACCATCAATCAGGTCTCGGACGCAGTGTTTACATGTCAGAAACCTATTGAAGACGTTGGATCTGCAGTAAGAACAGATGACACATGAGTCGAAGGGGATCATCTCCACGTTCTTCTCCTTCGAGGCAAACATTTCGTCCACCAAGATTTCTGTGAAAAGCTGGAGGAGTTTCTTGAAATCCTTCTTCAATTGCCGAAGCCTCTCAGAGTCCCTGCCATCTTCATCACCCAGCAGGAGCGACATCTGAGACTCTGCGGCGTCTTGCAGTTGCTGGTAGTACTTTTGCAGCGTGTAGTAAATGATGGCCTTATTCTTGTACTGCTCGTCACGGCAGACGAGCCTCGCTCTTGGGAGCGCTTCGTGCAAGGCCAAATCAAGGGTGTCGACCGTTGTGCGGTTCCATGCCACTTTCATGGTTCTAGTTCCACGATTCCACACTTGATGTGGCGCGAGAGGTGGGATGAGAATGAAGTCGCCGGGCCTCTGTTCGACAATGTAGACTGGGAATGTGGCCTTCTTCCAAGCATTGATCTGGGCAAAATGCTTCTCAATTTCGACGTCGTGGCCTAACATGGACAGAAAGTACTCTCGGACGATCTGTCGGTCTTTGGTTTCAGTCATGAACCAGATCGAGCTGCCCTCCTTTTCGCCGTTTTCATTCCCGGAGGCTTCAACCATGATATTCTGGCCAAGGGAGCCACACATCTCACGATGTGCTGGTGTGTATGTTCCTTCGTGGCCAACGTAGCACATGAGATTCTGCGCCCGCATTTCTGGGGGCAGGCTGCTCATCAAGTCCCCTGCTGGGGCGGCCGTCTGCTCTTCCATGAAGAGGTCGTCATCTCTCAGGCCATGCTCCTCGACGTTCTCGTTGAAGTAGAAGAGACCTGGCGGCATAACTTTGCGTAGATGATCGTGCCATTCTGGTGGGCAGTCGATATCTTTGAGGTACAGGCGCTGTCGGCGCTCATCTTGGAAATTCGACGGCGTCCACTGGTCGGTCAGCTGGCGCATCGACCGCAGGTAGTGGCCAACGGTCATCGGGATATTAGACTGTGAATTGATGTCGCGCACATCTTCCTCTGGGCAGGGGTCAGCCACGTAGCCGAATGCGGTGGGAGCATGCCAGACTCACGCTTCTTGTCATAGCTGGCCTCGAGCCACTGCGCACTGAACAGAGACTTTGGGAGCTTGCTGTTCCAGCCCTCGATGACGAGAGGCTTCCCTTGCTTTATCACCTGGTACCACACGAGCTTCTCGAACTCTTTCTTCTTGATCCTGGAAGCGGGGACGCGCTGGACCCATTCGAAGTTCGGGGTCCGGTCGACCAAGCCATGGAGGTCGAGATTTGGTGGAATGGGGTCGAACTTGGCCTGCGGGTGCGTCGCTATGCTAGGCATCTTGGAGCAGGTGGCCGGGCGTCTAGGCCAGGTCTCAAAGTGTAGGATGCTGGGGAAGGTTCACGGTAGGGGAGGGGTGGGGCGAAGTGTGATGCGACTACAGGACGCGGTGGTGTGGGAGGGCTTTTCAGCGCATGCTCGGCGCGGCCTTCGCGCCAAAAAGTAATGACTCCTCGGATGCGAGAAACTGGTCCGGGGCCAACCTGCTGATACAATGTCGAGCATGTGCGATGATGAGAGTCGAGGGCGGTGCGCAAGCTGTTTTGAGGGGACGGCGAGGTTCAACTGACGCGACCGGCGGCGACCGAATATTTGGGGCGTAGCTTAGAAGCTGCCATTGTGTGGACCCCAAAAAGAAGGGGATTACATAAGCCGCCAGGCAACTCAAGTGCTCCCTCAAAACACCAAACGGCTTGCAGAAGTCGACTACCTACCTAGGTAGGTACATACCCCGACGCCCACACCGATCACCTTGCAATTCCCCGTGATATTGCAGTTGTTGACCAGTGGTAGCGGGTCAGGAACCACACTGCTGAAACGGCTGCAAAAGAAGCGTCTTTGTATTAGTTGTCCTACCAGTAGTCATTTCCAGTCGCCCTTCACCAAACCAGGACATGCCTTTTTTCGAGCAAAGGACCAGAACATGTACTCGTGAGTACATGAAAGCAGCAGCGTTGTATGGTCGAGTTGAGGTAGGCATTACCTTTCCAGCCAATTGGATCATGACCTACTTAGGCAGCCCGTCGGCATCCTCCTTCCACTCCAAACACCAGACCCGCCCCGCGAGGTCAACAGGAACATCGAATGAGTGCAGGGCTTGGCTTGCGAGAGCCTGCCAGCTTTATCTTTCAGAAAAGTCTTGTCGGAATACGTTTTTTCCGTGCGAGTACTCAAGTAAAGCTAGACGTCTAGCCACCGCTCCCTTCTCCCAAGTCTGTAACTGACTGTACGTGGCCCTCGCATGGCACATCCGCGAGACAGAGGGAAACGTCCATGAAAGCTGGACCTGCTTGAGCAACACTTGTTGCAAACACACAAATCAAACTGGAATCACATTCGGATGCTAATTCAGATTCCAGGTCCCGCAAGAAGGGCGTCCTTGGCACCACCATGAACACAATCCGAGCTGGCCGAGCAAGGAGAGCGTCATGTCGCCTCGTCAATTATTGTGTCAACTCTCATAGATTTCTACACCATAACCAACCATGGGCAGCCTCGATTAAGCCTCAAGTACTCCGTGGGAACTGTGGCCGGTCGATCAAGGCCCATTCGTCCAGGGCATTCATATCCAGCGATGCCCAAAGGTCTGGTGCTCCCGCAGGAACACAGACCCCATCACCACCACCAGCTCCCACAAACTACCAACCTCCCAAAAGGGGTCTTCTTGCCCTCCTGCCGTCATCATGGGTCCCCTACGCAGAGCTCATAAGGCTCGACAAGCCGGCTGGCACCTACTACCTCTTCTTCCCATGTCTCTTTTCGACTCTCATGGCGGCCCCTCTGGCCGCCCCCATGGCATTACCAGGGACCGTGGCTGGCACAACAGTGCTCTTTTTAACCGGGGCGCTCATCATGCGGGGCGCAGGATGCACCATCAACGACCTCTGGGACCGCAATCTCGATCCTCATGTCACCCGCACACGGCTGAGGCCCATTGCCCGCGGCGCCGTCACGCCGTTCCAGGGATTGGTCTTCACGGGCGCACAGCTCCTCGCGGGGCTGGCCGTCTTGCTGCAGTTCCCACTTGAGTGCTTCTTCTACGCCACTCCGAGCCTGCTCCTGGTGGCATCATACCCGTTGGCAAAGCGGGTGACGTACTACCCTCAGTTCGTGCTGGGACTGACCTTCTCCTGGGGTGCGTTTGTGGGATTCCCGGCAATCGGCGTCGATCTCCTCTCGAACACGCCGGCGCTGACCGCGGCTGCTCTTCTATACTCTTCGAACGTCGCGTGGACTGTTCTGTATGATGGAATCTATGCGCACATGGATGTTAAGGACGATGCCAAAGCAGGCATCAAGAGCGTCGCTCTTGCGCATGACCAATCGAAACGGTTCCTTGCGGGCCTCGGTGCTGTGCAGATAGGCCTACTTGCTGCTTCTGGAGTCGCTGCTGGCGCTGGCCCGGCATTCTTTATGGGCAGCTGCGGTGGTGCGGCCCTCACGTTGGGGTATATGATCAAGAAGGTCAATCTTCAAGACGTCAAGGACTGTTGGTGGTGGTTTGTGAATGGATGCTGGTTTACTGGTGGGGCCATCAGTGCTGGACTGGCTGTAGACTATGCACTCAGGTACATATCTGAAGATGAAGCTGAGGAAAGCCAAAGCAGACCTAAGACGCCTAGGCCCAACACATAGCCTGTATCGACTGGCCTCGATCTTGGAGGCTCTGCATTGGACTACCCTCTCCATCCATCAGCTCTTCACAACGAGACTTCGCAAAGCGGAAGAGACGGTTTGTCGTCTTGTTTTGTTTGTTTTCGTTGTGGCGTGATGATCTTTTTATTCGTCGACCATGTCTACCGTGTGAATATCAGAACCCCCTTTGCCTGATAAGATGCCGATGAGAGCAAGCACAGATGACGCCAGAACCGAAAGCATCCATATTCCATTTTCCGTCCATACACACTGCTTTAAGAACGGGGCTTCTCCTTCTTCTCCTTCCACAGAGCGAGCAGACCGACACCGGAAACCTTGACGACCTTGAATCGCACACCGGGAATATCACCCTTGGCCTTGCCCTTACGACCGAAACCAGCCAGGAGCACCTCGTCGTTCTCGTCCACGAAGTTCAGGCAACCGTCGTTGGGGACTGCAGGATCATCACGTGTCAGCTCATCACCGCGGTGTAGTCGCGTCTGGCCGGTCAGGCCGGTCCGCATGGGGCTCTGTTGGTAAGGGGTGGGAGGGCGGAAAGAAGCATGAACCGGGCGGGGAGGAGGGTTGCTCGTACCGAAAGCCGTGACCTTCTTTCCGTTCTTGATCAATTGCACACGCACACACTTTCGGATGGCGGAGTTGGGCTGCTTGGCCTCGACACCGACCTTCTCGAGGACGATTCCCTTGGCGTGGGAAGAACCACCAAAGGGCGAGGACTTGAAGGCGGTTCCGAGCGCACGCTTCTTGTAGGACAGATCGGCCCAGCGCTGCTCACGACGGTTGTTGCGCAGCTTGCGCGCGGCGTTGAGACCTCTCGGCTTGCCTTTTCCCATCTTGAATAGCTGTAGAAACGCGACAGTATGTCAGCCACGTATTCTCGCTCGTCCCCGGATACCTGGAATTGATGCGTATATGCGTATATGCTGCCGTGCGTCACCGGGTCGATCGGCGGGTGGAATTCAACGTCGTTCTTGGTTCGTTGAGATGGGTATTTGTCGGTAGGTTGGCAGTCGATTGGGGTGTTACGGTATTGGTTTGGCAAGAGGATCAAAATGGGACATGTAGGCTCTACTCACCGATTATGACTTGATCGCTTGAAATTGGGTGATGTGGGGGGACAGGTGGTTGTCGAGGGGAATACTCCAGAACGGGGGCTGCAACTGCTAGGAAAACTTCGAAAAGTGTGTGGGCTCTCTTGCAACCATCTATCCAGGCGACGACGGGCGGGCGCTCGGGCCTAAAGGTACAAAGCCGCCGGAGCAGGAAATTCCTGACTTCCGAGTGAAGTCCAAAGAACACTACCGCCAGTGGATATAGGCTCCTAACATTCACAGGCCCCTGGTCTGGCATGCACAAGCCACTATGTACCTAGGTAGGTACTCCGTAGAGAAATGACCCGAAGGCATGGGATTGGCTTTTGGCGATTGACATTTAACATTCGACCACATTTTCGCCTCCTGTTCAGAACAGGAGCAGGCTTGTCTTGACAACAGAAAACACTCTTTTTCAAGAGACTCATTAGGCACAATACGCACGATACCATACCGTTTGGTCTGGGCTCGCCACAAGACGCTGCCGAATTGATCCGCGAGCCCTGCCTACGCCCCCCTCGATTTTATTACCAGCAGTTCCTTCGTGTCGGCTGTCTTCCGCCTTGGGAAGGTGGCTGGCTGTTGGTACGTAATCAGCACCCTCCCATAAATACTGGCTGGCAGGACTGGCTGGCAGGTAGCCTCGGGATTCCAGCGCCTCGCCCACGCGCGGTGGGAGACGCGGCACGCCGCATTTGCGCGTGTCCAAGGGAGTCCATAAGCTGGATGGATGAGTAAGAGAAGAAACCATGTCTCAACCACGGCACACGCAGACAAAGCCCCAGAGGGATCCGCCGCCATCTCTGTTCCTACACCCCTCCCCGGCTACTTCTCATGTCTCCTTGCCGAGTACTGTTGCTGGCCCGGTGCCTGCCACCACTGGACTGCCATCTACCTCGCAGGCTCACCCGCGCAGCTCATCCACGCACTCTCATGACCCCGTGGCTGCAGCTCTCCACACCTTGTCAAAGCCAATGGACAATCGCACCAGCAGAAATGCCGGTCCGGCCGCCCCCAGCACCCGCCGGCCGGCCGGAGGCTCCGGCTCAGGCGCACTCGGAGCCGGCGGGTTGAACTTGCCACCCATACAGACCATTCGAAGGGAGTCTACCCGGGCGACCGACAGGACGGACGCACTATGGGCAGAGATGCAAGCCACCTTGGAGGAGGTAGAGCTATCCGCCAGCGGTGGGACAAGAGTGTTTGGCCCAGACCACGACCGGAAGCTCGGGGAGCTGCGGGCTGCGCAGATCGCGCTCGCTCAGGCCTGGGCACGCAGTGAAGCGGACGAGGCCATCGAGACGTCCATAGGGCCAGGGGCAGCATCAGAGAAGGGCGGTGCAGGTGCAGAGTCCAAGACGGACGGAACTACTGTCGGTGGTACCGGTGTCGGGATAGACGGCGCTGCACGAAGTGCCGGGACGGCCAGTGCGAGACGCGGAAGCGGGGCCGTCGGCGCAGAACGGCTGGGGCAGAAGCTTGAAGAGGAGACAGAGATTGACATCAAGTTCGCAAGGAAACGGCGAGAGGCCAATGATCGTTACTTTCAACGTGTCAACCAGGGAGTGCTGGATGTCGTTGCAAAACTTGAAGATGTGGCCACGGCAATGCGCGCCGTCGAGCAGGAGAGCAAGGATGTCTGGGGAGAGATGGAGAGTGTGCCTTCGAGTGCCGTGCCTTGATGTTTCTTGTAATCTGTCTACTCAAACGGGAGCATGGCGTCTCGGTCTTTGTCTGCACTGCGAAGGCGTCAACCCGTGACGGTCGGGAATGATGATTGACTCTAATACTGCCCCCAAGGATGCCATTCAGCGGGAAGGCATCATCACAACACCCACACCCCTGCGTCGCACTTGAGCCATGCTCACCCAATCCATCCAGACACGACTTGTCTCTGCCCACATTGTTCGGCAACCACATTGAACCGCAATATCAAGAGACATGAGGGGGTCAGATTACCTGCCCGAGGACTAACGTACCACACCATTTCAGCGCACTGTAGTGAGACACAAAAGACAGACTTCAGACAGTTTCGCCAGGACACACTCGTATCCATCCTCTTATGCCGCTTCGCCGCACGACCAGCACACCTGAGATTCCTCAATGTCGACGTAGGCAAAATCCGGTTCGAAGCCAAGCATCCATAAGTAGTACCCGGTCAGTGATAGGAGCTGGCCAGAAATTTGGGATGGCGGGTAGGTTCGGCTCTTGAGAATCCCATCGGCACCTCTACAGAGACCATCTGTGCTGCAGAGAGGATGCCTAAACACCAGTTCAACATGATATATTCCGTCACTCGAGACTGTTTTGTGTGAAGCGGGGTGTGCAGAGTCTTCAGTTTGCAGCGACGTTGGTGAGTCAAGCTAGGTAGGGAGATAGGTGACATCCGTCTAAAACAAGCCGCACACCACGTCAAACGGTGTGCGGCCAAGCCTTTTTGATCCAACTCGGCCCATCTTCGCCCCCATTCCAACAAGTTGGCAGCTGCTGTGGTTGGATCCAGACAAGCCCCATCTTCCATCAAAGCATCCATACGAGGTCCCTGCGTTCGACGAGTCAAAGGAGCACTACAAGACCACCCCCCCCCGGCCCCTCTTCGCCTTTGCGATATCACCCGAATTCCATCATTAACCGGGCAAACCATCGACATCACTGGATCTCTCACCCGCCAACCACATACTTATCAGCTCAGCCTCCTGCCGCCACTACGCAATCATGAAGCTGATCGCATATCTCCTGCTGGCCCTCTCCGCCGTCAGCAGTGCCTTCGCCGTCGAAGCCCAGAAGTCCTTCCTCATCTCCTTCCCGGGCGACACCAGCGACAGCGTCATTGACGCTGCAAAGACGCAGATTGCAGACGCAAAAGGAGTCATCACTCACGAGTACACCCTCATTAAGTAAGCCGGATAGTCCCAGTCTCCTGTCCATCCCTATCCCAGCACCATTTGACTGCCAGACTTGCTGACCGCGCCCGCCGTGTTGCTAGGGCCTTCGCTGCGACCGCTGGAGAGAAGGTGTACGAGAGTCTACAAGTCTGGGCCCAGAGCACCGGTGCCATCGTCGAGGAAGACCAGGTCGTCACGCTCGACCCGCACCACTCCTAATGGAGTCGATCATAACCCCAGGCAGGATACAGCGCCAAGACCGCCAGCCCAGCCTGCTCTGATGCCTCTCCGCGACGCCCCGAGATCGAATGTCGTATGGGAACGTTCAGATGACCCTCTATTGGCCAGGAACTGAGGATGGAGCTCTTTGTGTCGGGAGTGTTGGTCTACAAGTAGACAAATCATGAATTCTACAGTATTTTCCTCTTCTCTCCTTAGGTATGGCGCATATTGCCACTGCAGACTCTCAGTTGCTATTCTCTGATCTGCACGGCCATTGGCAGGTGCTGACTGAGGTATGTCTCCTGGACTCTCTGCCTATGCTGCGACTTACTGGTCTAAGCCGGGTGGGTCGACCAGGGTGCAGAGAGGGCTGGCCGTAGCAGCTGAAGCGCCGACTACAAGGCTGAAGGATTCAATTTCACAGACGTCACTAAGACGGCGTCATGTAGCGCGTTTGATCTGCACTTGTGCGGTGCGGGCTTCGACTTCGTCGTTTGATGGGTAGTAGGCAATTCCCATCGGGTGGAAGTAGGGATCATGTGCCCATCGTTACGCTGCTCCCCAGTTACCGCCACGAGTTGCCACGGCTGCTGTTGTCAAAAACCTACCCAGGGCTAGGTATCAGTGCACTTGGCCATAATATTTACTGTTTGAGCCGCTGGAGCAATTCATCTCGGCTGCACTGGCTCTGAACAATCCTGGGTCAAAGCGAGCCTACAGGACCAATGGCGCGGCTCGCACAAGGCATTGCCCGCTGCTTTTCATTGATGAGATCCCATTTGATGGGCCGAAGGGACAACGGGACAACAGGAGATGGAGCAGGGAAGCAGCGTATCTGCGTATTTTGTGGTAGTCAAGGTCGACCAGCCAAGCCAGAGAAAGGTTGCGGTGTAGCAAGCGATCGCACCACTGTTCATGCAGGAGAGGTTCGCGTGCAGGTCGAGAAACAAACCACATGTCTGTCCGTCACGGTCGACTGCCAATGCCAGTGGGCTCTCGGTGAGGGGCCACGGGTCGAGCAGTATTTATTCGAGTTTCACTCATCTGAGCAGTCTTGGAGAGCTGTCCCCAGTTCCCGGGCCCTTGAGACCCCTGCCAAAACCTCAAACGTTGGCGTGAGACAGGCCACCACCCTGGACATGCTGCCCGCAGCGTCTGCAGCGCGCCGCCTCTAGACAGTATTGAATGCCGAGCACTAGGCCAAATCAAGAAGACAATTCATGGCAGACTGCTAGATTGCGGACTATGCAGAGGGGGGAAAGGGAGAAGGGGTGCAGCTCGAGCTCGAGCTCGAGTTCCAGATGCCCGTCTGCCCGGCGGTACCGTCAATCTCCTGATCCAGACAGGATAGAGACACAATGCCCTTCTTGGCCCAGACAATGAACAAGCCTTGCCCTTCGCCGACAAGCTAAAAGACAACAACGGGCTATATGGCATTTGATTGTTTTCGGGTTTATTTTTATTTATAATAATAGCATAGGGCACCGTGAAAGCTACTCGGACGGCTCAAGGCCAATTCCATCCGGCTGGGAAAGGGGCTTTGACGAGCCCACTCCATATATACTCGTTACCTCATTTAATTTTTGGTGAAGCTGTCCACCCACCCTGCCAAATAACACTCCCTCGCTTCACACCTTACGCACCGCCAGTTTACCCTTGACCTACCACTTCCACCCCAACTCCCCCCCCCCC